>PVJC01001292.1:0-96744 GCA_004026665.1 Murina feae
TAATGTAACAATCATAGAATCCTCGGGAGCTGAAGGGAACAGCAGCCTGGCCTGCCTTACTAAGAGTAACAAAGTCTCATTATAGACGCTGCGCTGCGAGGTGAAGCAGAGGAGGTTTCGTTACCTCAGCCCACCTCAGCTTAAAGGAACAGAAACCTGCGTCCAGCCGGCCTTGCTGGGATGTTGGGTCAATGGGAGCCGTGGGCAGCCTGAAAGCCCCTCACCCAGGCTGGTCAGGCACGCCAGCAGGTGGGCATCCCCAGAGGGGTCCCAGACTGCGAGAGGGCACAGGCCGGGCTGAGGGACCTCCCGAGTGCACAGAGCGGCTGCAGGGCGGGACAGCGCAGGACCCAGGACCCGTGATGGGAAAGAGGCAGCAGGGTTGGAGGGGCACCGGGAAGCGGGTAAGAGGCGGCAGGGTCGGCGGCCTGCTTGGTGGCCCTTTGCAGGGCATCGGGGAGCGGGAAAGCAAGGCTGCAGGGGCCGGGGTCCTGCTTGGCAGCTCCCCAGACCCCTTGGTGGCACCGGGAAGTGGGAAAGGAAGGCAGCAGGGGACGGGTGAGTGGGAAAGAGTTGGCGGCCTGCTTGATGGCTTTCCAGGTCCCTTCCGGGGATCAGGGAGCAGGAAAAGGCTGGCCTGACCACGAGGTGTGGTTTTCCCTGCTTTCTGGTGGCTGGAGGAAGATGGGCAGTAGGCAAGCTTGGGAGGCAGGTTGCACCCAGCCCTGGCCACACTCAAAAAAGAGAACAACATGCAGGGGAGGGCAAGAGTCTGTGAGATCAACATAGAGGGGGTGCCTGCTCCAAGCCTCCACGGTGTGCCTGGGGCAGGCCCCCGGCAGGTAGACACACACAGGAGGACTGCTCCGAGCCTCAGATGCGGCTGGGGGTAGGTCCCCAGTGGCGACACACACACATACACACACACACACACAGAAGGCGCCTGGCAGACTGGGGCCATCATAGGACATACACTGAAGGGTCCCAGACTGTGAGAGGGCACAGGCCGGGCTGAGGG
This sequence comes from Murina feae, assembly GCA_004026665.1. Taxonomy (NCBI): domain Eukaryota; kingdom Metazoa; phylum Chordata; class Mammalia; order Chiroptera; family Vespertilionidae; genus Murina; species Murina feae. The sequence continues at coordinate 1,019 of PVJC01001292.1, forward strand.
ACTCCCTCCACCCCGAGTGCACAAATTTTTGTGCACCGGGCCCCTAGTATATCTATAAAGATTAAAGCTCTTTCAATGATATATAAAAGTATATTTTACTGAGCTATGGCAGCGATTGCATTGCATGCCTGTAATCCCTCCCCTGCTGAGAGTATCTCATTTTGGTGTCTACCAGAATAGATTTTAGCGATGATAGCAACAAATATTTTTACCCATTAAGCCTTTTACTATCAACTAGCAGCTGGAGTTATTCATTAGCAAATATAAGCAGCTAAGAGGGATGACTTTCCAACTAGCACCACCATTTATTGAGATCTTACTAGACATCAGGCACTATGCTTGTCTCCAGAGGTATAATGATCAAATCATGTTTTTTGGATTTAAAGTAGCTCAAAGCTTAATAGGGGAAATAAAACTGAAAGAAAGAGTTATGGTGCAGTATGAAGTGTGCTGTGATGTAACAGGATACTGGAGCAAAGAGGACATTAGGGAAAGGGGCAGTCAATGAGCTGACTTTTTAAGAGTAAGGAGTTAACTACATGTAGAAGTAGGAGAAGGATAGCCTAAACAGAGAGGAGATCCCATGTGACTTTCATCCAAACCATGTGGTAAAAGGCTTAAAGAGGCTGTTAGCAAGAGAGAGCGTTGGTATTCACACCCAGGTATTCCCGGTCTTCCATCACACGGCCTTGTGAAGTGCATACAGAAGGGTGTTCTCTTCTTGGACAGTCCTTTTCATCTGCATTAGGAACTGGAAAGGCTCATTTCTGGAAGTGAAATTGTAGAACACTAGTCCCTGAAAATGCTTAGTGGCAAATGCCACCATCGTTACATAAGTTTCAGAAAGGCTGAAAACTCTGTGATTCTCTTTTGGTTTACGTATAATACACATTAACATAGAATTCTGAGAAGTTCTGAAAATGAATAAACAAACAAATAAATACTTTAACTTTGCTTAACTTGATGATTCCAAAATGATTTTTAGTCATGGACTATATATTAAAATGTATACATTTTAATATCATGGAAAAAATTAGTATAGGCAATACCATATCAGGACAGAAAAGGACAAATTGGTTTTAGTTAGTTTGAATTTTTTTGGCCATGGATTATCAGTTATCCCATTTATATATATAACAGCTGCAACTTGAAGTTGGACTTAGTATATTTTTGAAAGCTTTACAAGACTCAGTTTCTATACATTTTAATAAAAATACAGATAAACGCCATTTATTAAATTGTATACCATTCAAAGTTCTTCAGGCAATATATGTTCACAAAATTAATATCTACCATGCAGTCATTGGTCAGCTCGTGTCTCCTTGCACCTGGACCGGGCTGTACTGCACGGCCAGCAGGGTCCCGGGGCTGCCACATTCTAACTCTAGCTTTTGCTTACATTGTTGCTGCTGCCTGGACCACTCTCTCCACCTCCCTGTCATCTCATTCCTCTCTCTTCTCCAGGACTTGGTATGGATATCATTTAGTCTTCTAAACTTTCTGGACCCCACGTAGGGTTAGGGAGCCTTTCTGGACTCGTTTTATACCTCATGTTTCCCCTCTTAGGCTTGTCACATGGTCTCACCTAGTTACTGCTCTGTATTTCTCTCTGCACTATGAGTTTCATGAAGACAGGAAACATGCCTGTATTAGTCACCCTACATCCTTATTCCCTGCCTAGTACCAGACATATAGTCAGTGCTCTATAAACACCTGTTGGATGAATATGTTTAAAATAGGGGCCAAGTACACGAAGTTCGTGTACTGGGGGGCGAGGGTCCTCAGCCCAGCCTGCCTCTTCTCACATATTGGGAGCCCTCAGGGGGTGCCCTACTGACAGCTTAGGAGGCCCACTCCCTGATCCCCTTGGGGAGCAGGCCTAAGCCACAGTCTGGCCTCCCTTTGTGGGAGGTAACCATGCTAATCAGGGGAAGCCACCAGCCCCATCACCCTGCTGCTGCAGCCACTGCCAGTCACCACAGCTACCAAGGTGTTTTCATCAACACAGACTCCAGTCCCTTCACCATGATATAATGACAACTTTCTTTAGGCATTTTCAAGATGTGTCTTTCATAGGATATGGCATTTCTTTCTTTCTTTCTTTTTTATCCTCACCTGAGGATATGTTGCCATTGATTTTTTAGAGAATATGGAAGAGTAGGGAAAAACAGAGAGAAACATCAAAGTGAGAGGAACACTTTGATTGGCTGCCTCCTGTATATGGCCTGATCTGGGCCCTGGCCAGGGAGAAGCCTGCAACCTAGGTACATGCCCTTGGTCAGAAATGAACCCAGACTCTACAGTCAGCAGGCTGAGGCATTATGCACTGAGCCAAACCAGCTAGGGCTGGATATGACATTTCTTAGTCCTCCAGCAGTGTACCTTAATTTTTTTTTCCTCTAAGAGTGTGGTGGAAAAACTCTAGATGACCTTTAGCGATTCTTATTACCCAAGTTACTAAAAATATTACCAGTGGCATACAGGGAGCTTAGCCAATGAGCAGTAAGAAAAGGTGTTTCCTCTGTAGTTCACTCTGATCACTGGCTGCACCCCTGCCCCTCCAATCCCTGCCAAGGCTTGTAACCTCTGGCCAAGACTGCAGGCCTGGGCAGGGGACCCCCAGATCCCTGTTTTGCTGGCTCCATCGGTGACTGGACCCCTGTGATCACCAGCTCTGCCCTTGCCCCCTCCTATCACCGGCTCCACCCTTGCCCATTCCTGAGGCCTCTGGCGAATGCCTCTGGCCTGGGCAGGGGACCCCATCCTGCTCTGATCACCTGTTCTGCCCCTCAGGCCCCCCGCCTTCCTCACCACCTGCCTGGCTAACAGGCCTGATCACCAGTGGTGGGGCTGAGCCAGACTGGGTGCCTCCATCTTATGGCTATGGGGGTGGCCATCTTGTGGCTATGGATGCCGCCATCTGTTGGCCATGGGGGAAGCCATCTTTGTCACAGAGTGACACCTAATTTACACATTAATCTTTTATTAGATAGGATATGATTTTTATTTGTGTGCATAATGCACTATGAGAACTATCACATCAATTCTCCAGCTCTTGCAAACCCAAATAAGTTTCACATAAAATTTCCAAATGTTTTGTTTTGTTCTCCTGTGAGGTAACCCTTTCACACCAAATTTCATGTATTTGAGGACTAATAGATGTCTCTTCTCTCCTCTTTACTTTTGACCTCCTTGAACTTTAATTTGTCATCTGTCATTGTAAGGTGCTCCCTCTCAGAAAGCTTGGGAATGAATAGCACAAGTTTTTTTCTAGCTGTGAGAGCCATGATCTCTCAGTCCTGTCCTGAGGACTCAGGCCTCACATACACATGAGATTCATACTAGAACATTCGGCGTCTGGCACTGAAAGTGGGAAAAGACTTCTGGGCTGTCCCATAGCTTCTCTGGCAGATGGTGCAGGCATGTCTATGGGAAACGGGCTGCTCTGTACTGCGCACCAGAAGTCCCAAATTCCCCACAGTGGTCACTGCCTCTTATGCATGGGGTGTGAGCCGTGTGCTTTGTGTTGAAGGGGCAATAATGTACAAATGATGGCCTAGTGAACTAATCATTACTTCTAATTGCTGGTATTAGTACTTTACATTTCCATTCCCCAGGATTATTGTTGTTTTCACTGTTAAGTAGATGTCACACTTGTAGCACTTTCCAACTTTATCAGAGATCAGCTTACCGTAGGAATGTATTTGGGCTGACATTTTTGGAATTCATAATCCTGTTGCTCCATCACAGCAAAGAACTGCGTGCTCCTTTAATGAATGAAAATTGAAATCTGGAACACTGGCTGGGCCCAATTCACCCACTGCTGCTTCAAAGCTCCTTAGCATATCAAAGTGATAAGAGCACAGAGAGCTCAGTGCAGGAGACAACCGGAGCCGGATAATGAGATATAGGACACATGGAATTTGAGGCAATGCTACAGCGCCCAAGGCAATTGTACTTTTGAATATTCTATACTCACTTTTATTGTTCGGTACAAGATATTCCAACACTTTGCTGTACAAACTGTATGTCTCTCTTGCATATTCTTAGACGATGTATCCCATTTATATTTAATCCAGGTTCTATGAAAGGTATAAATGGAAGTTGCTGGGACTGCTTCCAGAATTAATGGGAGACAGGAACAGTCTATTATTAGTCGGAACTTAAGAATGTAGAATGCCATAGAGAGACACTTCGAAAAACAGTTACCTTTCCTGCAGGAGATGGAGGATTTGTCATATGTCTTATGAACTTGCTCAGTGGTGTATATAATAGTACCCTTTCTCATGGTCTCAGTCTTCCCACTGGAGTGATGACGTCAAAGGTGCCTGCTTCTGTGTTATAATGGAATGCAACCCACCTAACTGCTGCAGTAGGACCCTTCTGGAAAGATGGTTTTCACACAGCATTACCTGTAAGAATATGAAAGCATGGAGAAAAGCATGGAGGAAGAGGTTAGCTACCGTGAGAACTTTCCTCTTTCTTATAGTTCACCGACACTCGTGACTAGTACAACAGCTTGTTGAACGCACCTCCATGGTAATATGTGCCTCATAGATTCCCCCATCTTATTTTTTAAAAGTTCAGATATGTAACTAGTTGAAAAAGTGATAAATGAACATAAAATATCCTTCATCTAAAATCACCAAATCAGCCCAGCTGATTTGGCTCAGTGGATAGAGCATTAGCCTGCGGATTGAAGGGCCCTGGTTGGATTCAGGTCAAGGACACATGCCCAGATTGTGGGCTCAACCCCCAGTAGGGGGTGTGCAGGAGGCAGCTAACCAATGATTCTCTCTCATCATTGATGTTTCTATCTCTCTGCCTCTCTCTTCCTCTCTGAAATCAATAAAAATAAATAAATAAATAAAATAACCAAATTTGATCACTTTACCACATTCACTCATGTGCTGTCTCTACATACGTGTATAATATATATATGTATGAAATGTATAAATATTTTAAATAGCATAAACCTTTATAAATAAGTTGGAGACATCATGGCATGTTACCCCAACTATTTAACTATTTCAGCATCTGTGTTTAAATATGTGGAACCATAGAATGTGTGTATCTAAGACATTTAACAGTGACATATTATTTTATTTATGGTTCATATCCAAAATTTCCCAGTTATAGGGATGTCCTTTTAACTGTTATCCAGCAGTATTAATATTCAATCAATGATCATAAACTGCATGGAGTTGTCAGGCCTCCTTAGTGTTCTTTAACATATACAAATCTATTTTTGTCTTTCACAACATTAATACTTTTAAAGAGTTAGATTGTCTTACAGAACATCCCCTCATTGGGATTGTCTTATTATTTTCTTGCGGTTATATATGAAATGGTTTTGCTAGGAATCCAGGAAGGTGACTCAATGTAACTAAACGGTGTTTTATTGACCTGTTTAGCCTGTATCTTCCCTACCCGCCTGGGAGCTCCTTATAGCAAGGAATCCTATTTTATATTTGTAAGTTCAGAACTCAGCATATTGCATGGCACATGTGAGTACTAATAACTCGTTATCCTCCCTCCAATCTGTCCCTTTTTTTTCATTTGTCATTTTAGTTCTTCCACTACCATCCACTCAGCCACCCACACTAGAAATCTAATTATGCTCGACACTCACTTTTCTCTCCTTTTCTCCCACTTCTGAATAATCACAAAGCCCTACCTGTTATGCTGGCTGAACACTTCTGCAGCCATTCCCCTCACCTCTAGTCCTATTCTGGGTCTCCATCACCCTCTCCAAACCATTAGAGCAGCCTGTTAGCTGATCTTCTTGCTGCTGTGCTAATCTCAGACCCATCATATACAACTTCAAGCCAGTGTTCAGAGTGACCCACTTAAAAGGCAAACCTGATGACCTTGCTTTCCTGGTTAGAAACTTTCAGAGACCTCAGTGATTTATGGGATGTGGTCCGGCTGGATAAAGAAGCCGCCCATAATCTGATCATTTCCTTCCTCCTACTTCATCCTGCCTTGTTCTTTTTGTTCCAGAAATACTGAAACACTTGAAATAACATTAGAAGTCTTCATATGGGCCAACCATATGTCAGTTATTATATAGTACCCCCTTTATGTATATGATCTCATTTAACCCTTATGTAGATAGAATAATTTGCACTTTATAGATACGGAAATTATGTGCATTGCCCAGCTAATGAGATAGAACTAGGTTTTGAACAGGAACATTTTCCACCCTGCCAAGGTTGTCGCAACTCACCACGCTATTTCTTACCTTCATGCCTACTTTCTGCATGTAATACCTTTTCCTCAGCCACTTATTCTTGCTGCCTAGCTCACTCTACTAATCCTGTGGAACTCAAATGTAGCCTCTTTTATTATCTTTTGTGTTAGGTTATGTACTCCCTTAGCACTTCTAAAATAACCTAGCATAAGGCTAGTGGTGTGTTGACATTATAATTTAATAGTCACTTTACATGTCTATATGCCTGTCTTCCCACTAAACCCCATTCTGGTATTCTTATACATTCAGAGTAGAATCAGACTAACAACTCAATAGAGACTTGCTGTGAGTGCATGGATGATAATGGGGCATAGAGGTGTTTATGCTGCCATGTGGCACATAGCTGGCTTAGACAAAGGACTTCTATATACTTGTCAAATTTTCAGTCACGAATTTTCAGTCAAAATAGATGACTAAATTGTGTGACATAACGTGGCTTCAAAATTATCTTAATAACACACTTTTAAAGAATAATGCTTCGTGATTTAAAAATCAATATACTCCTTCTCTAATAGTATTAGGACTCTGTGCATTTTACATTCACTCACACTTACTTTGCTATACTCAGGATAGAGTACATCCTTTGTGCCTGTCAAATGCATAACGAAAAATGAATGTACGTTCCTATTTTCATTGAACATCGTGTTTTAAACATTTCTATGTGTCCTCCTTATTATTTTAAATACTGTAATATTTTACTGAGTTGGTTTTATTAAATCTATTCCTCTACTATTGGACATTTATGCTTTTTTTCCAGTCCTTTGGAATCATAGATGGCTGTTTTGAGTATATAGTTTGTTGTAGGGGTATTTTTTCTGTGGAATAAAGTTATTAGGAGAATTTCTAATGACTAAAAGTATTGGCTCAGAGTAATTATTTTATACACCTTTGTTACTCTTAATTTCTTTCCAAAAATGGTCACATCAAGTTAAATGATCACTAGAAATAAGCAAAAATAATGGATTCCTTAAACTTTGCCAACTCTGGGTACAATTTTTAAAATATATTAGCTGTTTTAATAGGTCATTAAAGATATCTTCAGTTTCCATCAGAATGGTCTTTTCCCATGTTTCTTTCTTGATATTTGTCTGTAATTTGGGTGTTTTAATACCATAACTTACTCCATTTTTAGGAGCTTGTGGTTTTTCTTCTGATTTTTAATGAATACTTCACATATTATAAATGTTAATTTGTTTGACATTTTCAGTTCAAGTACTTTTCTCAGTTGTTATATAAAAATTTTAATTTACATCCCTTTTTTCTTATGGAGACTTCAATTTCTATATATTCAGTTGTGGAAATATGTCTCATTGAGCTCCTTCAATGGACTCATGTGTTATGTAAGGCATGGCTCTAACACTTTGGTTTTCTAAACTGCTATAGCTTTCTTAATACAACTTAATAAATAAACTTTCTTTGCCCTTTATTAGGGAAAACTAACTTAACATTGTAAATGTTTTGAGTTTATTTATAACTAGGAGCCCAGTGCACAAATTTGTGCACCTTAAAAGGAACGGTGGGCCAAGAGGCTGCAGTGGGCATGGCGGTGGGTCTTGGCCCATTTTCCATGCCCCTGCTCTGCCTTTCCTGCTGTGGCCCCTTGTCCCGTCTGCTAACAGCCCCACTCCCTCCCCTTCACTGCTGCTGCCACTCCCATGTGCTGACGGCACCAGCCCTGCTCACATCCACTGACGGTGTAGAGTGATTGGAGTCAGTGCTGGCAGCAGGTGCAAGCAGGGCTGGTGCAGGCAGTAGGTATGAGCACCAAGCAGGGCCACGGTGCTTGAGAGCAAAGAATTTGCAATAACCACCAGAGGCTTGCCCCAATAACAACCAGTGACTGGTGCCCCACCTTGGTCTGGCACCCACACTCACCTGCTCCACCATCCCACCACAGCCAATGCCTGCCATGTTCCATGCTCTGCCACCTGCTGCTCATGCCTGCCATGTTCTACACGTGCCCCCTAGTGGTCAGCAGACATCATAGCAACCAGTTGTTCAGTTGCATATTAGTCTTTTCTTATATAGGACTAGGGGCCTGGTGCACAAAAATTTGTGCACTCAGGGGGCTCCCTCAGCCTAGCCTGTGCCCTCTCACAGTCTGGGATCCCTCGGGGGATGTCCACCTGCTGGTGTACTGTGCCTGGCCAGCTGGGTGAGGGGCTGATGGCTGTTTGCAGGCTGGCCACAGCTCCCATTCACCCAATGTCCCAGCGAGGCTGGCTGGAATCAGGTTTTTGGGGTTTATTTATCTTCTATAATTGAAACGTTGTTGCCTTGAGCAGAGGCCTGGCCGGCCTAGGCAGGAAGTTTCAACTCCATCACTGGTGCAACAGAAGCCTCCTGTTTGCTCTAGCTCTGTGTCTGCCAGCTGCCATCTTGGCTGGGTTAATTTGCATACAGCTGCATTGAGTGGCTGGTGGGCATGGCTTGGCTGGTGGGTGTGGCTTATGTGTCTCGGAATGAGAGTCAATTTGCATATTACCCTTTTATTAGATTAGATGTCCCCCTCCTTCCTGTTGGTGTGCCTTTCTGTATTTGTACCAGTACTACACAGCTTTAAATTCTCAGACCTTTATATAAGTTTAGCATCTTATTTGGGTAATTTTCTTCTCATTTATTCTTTTCAGATTATCTATTATAGTTTCACTTTTGCTTACATTTTTCATGCAAATTGTGTTGAATTCTAAAAAAGTATATTGTAATTTTTATTGAAATTGTGCTAGATCTATACATTTCCTTGGGGTGTGCAGATAGATTTATAATTTTTAGTCTCACTGAGGCAAATATCATATTTACTTTTTTAAAAAAACTTCCAAAAAGGATTTGCAGGTTTCTGTAAAGTGCCTTTGCTCTTACCTTATTCAACATAAACCTTAGTGTTTAGATAGCTTTTAATAGAATAATAATAGCTAACATTCACTAAGTGTGTAATATATTCCAGACATTATGCTGAGGCCTCTGCAAGGTAGCTATAGTTATCACCATGGGAAACTGAGTGGTAGGCAGGTCACATAATGTGTCCAGGGCATGTGGCTATTCAGAGGTGGAGCTATAATCTGCACACTGGACTGCTGTGCTCTTATCACCACCTTGTACTAGGTAAACTGGAATTGTGAGCTATAAAGATAATGAAGCTTAGCCAGAATAAAAACAAAATTCGTGTGCTAAGTTAAATACTTCAAATGGATAAGAAGAGGAAGGACAATATCTGTTAAGTATATTTTGAGAAAGAGAGCTCAATTGCTCAATTTATACAGTGTCAACTAATAAAGTGACATGTTGCTTTGAAGGAAGTAATGAATCCTGTTCTGCATTAATTGATATGTGATGCCAGTTAATGTCAGGGGAGAGCACCAGAGGATCCCATCTAGAATACTGTGTCCTCAACCCTATGTTTTAAGATTGGCTTTTATAACTGTGAGTTTCATCAGGGTACAATAATGGGATAATGAGGAATTATGTTGACTAAATGATAGAAGGATGGGAATTTTCACCCTGGTTAAAAGAAGACATCTGAAGAGCTGTTGTGAGCAAGAGAGAATAGACATGTAGTGAACAGAGGTTTCAAAGAGACAGATTCTCCAGGAAATATTTTTTTCATTTTTTAAAAATATATTTTATTGATTTTTTTACAGAGAGGATAAGAGAGTAATAGAGAGTTAGAAACATCAATGAGAGAGAGAAACGCCAATCAGCTGCTTCCTGCACACCTCCCACTGGGGATGTGCCTGCAACCAAGGTACATGTCCTTGACTGGAATTGAACCTGGGACTTTTCAGTCCGCAGGCCAATGCTCTATTCACTGAGCCAAACCAGTGAGGGCTTCAGGAAATTCTTGAAGAAGTAGCCTGTCCAACAGTGAAACTGTCTTCCTTGCAATGCAGTGAGTGTGTCACCCTTTGAAGTACTGAGCAGAGACGAAAAGTTATAGAAAAGGATGTCCAGGACCAAATGTGCCAACCAGACAACACAGGGCTTAGAAATGCAAATTAGTGTACTACATCCCAGACTAGTGAATCATAAACTGAGATGGGGCTGCAATGTGTTTTAAGAAGCCATCCCAATGACCTTGATACATGCTACTAACCTAGGTGAACTCTAATGCCTCTTACAAATCTAAACTTTAATTCTTTTTACGATTTGTCACTCAATACACTTTAACCATTCAGTATCCATTGTGTATGGCGTCTAAGGGAAATTAATTGTTGAAATAACAACAAGGACCTCATTATAAAGTGGTTTCCTCAATAGATGTCTTTACAATGTCAACCCTGCGACAGTGTTTCAGTTAACTTCAAATATCCCAATAAATGGTTCAAAATCTCCCATACACACACTCCAAGCCATGTCCACTAGAGAAGGCATGGGTCATCAACAGTATGTGCCTACTTTTTTTTAAGGACAAATAAATAAAGAAAAACTAAAGTTTTCATCTTAGTTTTGTTTTCTTTTTCACCATCAAACTGAATTGAAATCCTCTGGAGGTAGGTTGGAATAGATGGGAAGAACTTTAAATTTAATTTCTGATAGATAAGACACAATGAATGTTGAATTCCCTCGTCACTTACCCTTGCTCTGAGTCCTTGGGCACTGAGGCCGTGTCTCATCTATCATTGTATCTTTCGTGGTGCTTAGTGCAATGCCTGTAAAACGTTAGCGCTCAATCATTGCTTATTAAATGTAATGTATTTAATGTGGTAAGTTATCTGGGCTTGAAGAATTGTTATAGGATATCATTATGATTACATAAAATAGAGACGAGTAGAACCCTAGGCAACCCAAACCAAATGCAATTACAAGTTACATTTTAGAGCAATGTCTCTTGATTTTTACATCCACTTTCTAAAGCTTGGTTTTGCATGGTTATAATCATTCTTTGCATAAAATTTTGAAGTCTGCTTTTTTTTTTTGCTTTATCATTGTGTATTAGGGAATCAAATTACATGGTAGACTCACATGTACAAAAAAATAGAGCTTTTTAAATTGCCAGAGTGAACTTGATCCTTTTCATCAACCTAGTAGGCAATTGGAAAACTTAAAAATGACAATTAATCATAGCTTAGCCTTTCCCAGGTAAACAGTGTATGTCTGTGGTGTAGTTAGTGAAGTCCCACCCTCTTTACCTCAGGGTTGGGTTAAGTAATACCTTGGGTGACTGAGGCTATTGCAGATACATGCTCAGTATTTCAGATTTCCTTCCTTTTGTGCACTTCTTTATAATTATGGCATCTGGATGGGGTTTATTGGAGGAGAAGATGGAGCAGACAAGCCAATGCCTTATATAAGATCATGGTAATGGGGAAAGAGGTTTGGAGTTTATTCCTTTATTCCAACGCCTGCCTTGTGCTGGTTCACTGGCCTTCTCAGAGCCCCCACACCCACTCTCCTGAGCCCACTGAGGCATTAAGGTCCCTTAATGTACATGTTGGATTTGGATGGAGCTGGGGGAGATGTTTTATTCTCATCTAGGCAGCCATTTCCATCAACCAGTGTGATACCTCATTACTTTGGATGTGGTCCCTGAGTGAAAGGTGAGATGCTTCCAAATGGAGAAAAGGAAGCAGTCTTATGCTTTCAACTCTCTCTTCATCCTATAGAAAAGCCTCTGAGCCCTTAAAACATCTGCCTCAGAGAAGAAGGCATGACATGAGCTTCATACCTACTGCCCCTCATTCCTCTCTTTCCTGTGCCAGTGTGGGTAGAATGGTTCTTTCCTCTTGCTATTGGGCTAGAACGACCACACCATGCTGTTTCTCCTGCACTTCCTGTGAACTTAATAAATGGAACCAACAGAAAACACGTTTCTAAGACTGAACTTGTGATATGAAGAAAGGGGAGCTATGAAATGTAGAGAGCCTTCTTTGCACACACCCTCTCCACCCCAACCCCAGCTTTCTGATTGTATGTCTTGGGGAAGTCTGTTTTGAGACTTAAGGCTGATCTGTAATGCTATACAAATGACACATTGAGGCTCAAAATTAACTTTCCCTAGGCTTTCCAGAGAGGGCATCTGTCCAACTACGTCACGCACAGTTGTATACACCAGATGGACACACCACTGAGTGTTTACCCATTACTCCATGTTTGGACATTAAACACAGAATTTGTGTGTGTGTTTATGTGTGTATGTTTTATCTAATAAAGTTTTATTTTTCAAAATGCACAGTTGGGGCATCCCCATGTTTGGTGTTTCTAGTGTAAAGAACTTGAGCTCTGTGCCTTGAAACTAGTTTACTGAGTCCTGTACTAAGGAGTTCCTGAGGGGCTGCCCTGGCCAGTAAACTCTGGATCTTCATTTCAGAGACAACAGCTGGGGTTGTAAGCTCATAGCTGGGACCTTCCTTGCAGAAATGGTCCTAGGCCCCTATGTCAAGCAAGACATTATTGAGCTTGTCCTTATCTTTGCCTTCAGACCATGCCTTTTTGAAAGATTTGCTCACTGGATCTTTGTCTTTTTTCACACAGCCACCTCAGGCGGTTCTGAAGGTAGATATACCATTCCTACTACAAGAACTTGGGCCTTAGAATTCGAAGGATGCTTCAAACCATATGGGGGAAATCAATAGATTAAAATAAAACTAAAAAATATATCAACAACCTATTGCAGTGCAATGACCTAATTCAATATTTATTCAAACACAATGTAAAAAATCAATTTGGGCCCTAGCCTGTTTAACTCAGTGGATAGGACAGGATGTTGGCCCAGTAGGGGGAGTGCAGGAGGCAGCAAATCAATGATTTCCTCTCATCATTGATGTTTCTATCTCTCTCCCTCTCTCTGTTCCTCTCTAAAATCAATAAAAATATATATTTAAAAAAATCAATTTGGAAAATTTGAACATTAACTAAATGGATATTTGATGATAATAAGGAATTATTTAGTTTTGTAGGTACCAACTTTTTACAAGAAAGTTGTGTGTGTGTGTATATATATATATATATATATACACGTATATACATATATGTGTGTGTGTATATATACTGTGTGCATATATGTGTATGTATATGTATATGTATATGCATATGTATATGTATATATGTGTGTATATGTATGTGTGTGTATATATATATATATATATATATATATATATATATATATATATACTTGAGGCCCAGTGCACAAAAATTTATGCATTCAGGGGAAGAGGGCCCATCAGCCCAGCTCTGCCTGTGCCCTTTCACAGTCTGGAACCCCTTTGGGGATGTCCACCTGCTGGCTTAGGCCTGCTCCCCAGGAGATCAAGCCTAAGCTGGCATTCAGACATCCCTCTGGCAGCCCAGGAGCCCTCGGGAGATGTACACTTGCCAGTGGAGAGCAGGCCTAAGCTGCAGTCGGACATCCTTAGTGCTGTTGAAGAGGCTCCCACCACCACCACGGCACTGGCAGCCATCAGCCTGGCTTGTGGCTGAGCACAGCTCCTACTGTGGGAGTGCACTGACCACCAGGGAGTAGCTCCTGCATTGAGTGTCTGGCCCCTGGTGGTCAGTGTGTGTCATAGTGACCAGTCATTCCCAGTTGTTCTACTGTTAGGGTCAATTTGCTTATTACCCTTTTATTATATAGTATAGAGGCCTGGTGCATGGGTGGGGGCCAGCTGATTTGCCCTGAAGGGTATCCTGAATCACAGTGGGGGCTTCCACTGGGGTGCCTGGCCAGCCTGAGTGAGGGACCGATGGCTGTTTGCAGGCTGGCCACCACCCCCAGTGACCCAAGCTCCCAGCGAGTCTGACTGGAAGCAGGTATCTGGGATTTATTTATCTTCTATAATTGAAACTTTGTTGTCTTGAGTGGAGGCCACAGCCAGCCAGGGCAGGTGGGAAGCTTGGCTTCCTCCATCACCAGGGCAACCAAGCCTCCTGCTTGCTCCAGCTTTGTGGCTGCCAGCTGCCATCATGGTTGGGTTAATTTGCATATAGTCACTCTGATTGGCTAGTAGGTGTGGCTTGGGTATAGCTACGTGGCACCAATTTGCATGTTTCTCTTTTATAAATTAGATACACAGAATTATTACAGATGAAATGCAATCATGTCAAAATTGTTTCAATCTAATATGAGGGTGAAGTATTACATGGGAGTTGATGGAACAAAATTGGCCCTAATTTAACTATTGTTGAAGCTGGGTGATAGGTACAGGGGGGTTATTATTCTATCATTATCTATATGTTTATAATTTTCATAAGAAAAACATTTTTAAGTGGGGAGTAGTATTCCCTATGCTTTCTGAGTTTTCAGCAAGGCAGTATTCTCTTTCTAATATTATTAAGCATACATGAGTTCACATGATTTTGGTTCCAGTCCCCATTCCCTAATGCCTTATCCATAATCACATTTCTTTTACATTCTACATATCACTTGACAAATTCCTTCTGGGTGAGCCTTGTTAGATGAAAACTCTTTCTCAATATGGAGTAAAGAGATGGTAGCCAGTGGCCTGGGGTGGGGGGTGTGTGTGTGTGTTGTGTGTGTGTGTGTGTAGGACAGCTGGTGGGCACAATGGCTCTCTGAACTAGGCCTTGCTGGAGCCTTGTTATCCCACTTCGAGCTGCAATTTTATCATGTGTCTGAGGAAGTGCTTCTCCTGCTAGGCAGGAAGGAAATTTAAAAATAAGTGCCAGCTTCAAATACCTGGGAGGCACATGCTGACATCTTCTTATCTGCTTGGCGAAGTCCTGCTGTCCTGCTGAGTGTCTCATTAACACCAGGGGCTGGCCAGGCAGGGTGCCCGCCTTTGGGCATGCGTGCTATCTGGGCGCAGTGTTTATTCGATTCATGAAATGTACTAAAGTCACATTGCATTAGACTCCCAAAGCGCAGTTGTTTTCTGGGGGGATGTTTACAGTTCCCTCTCCTTTCCCAGTCCCCATGCCACACTGAACCAGGTATCTGGCAATCCTGGCTCCACTGACAGGAGAGGAGGCAATGTTTCATTAATTATTCTTCCCCTCTCAATATTAGTCATTATTGTCATTCATGTAAGTATTAACATTTGTTCCAGAGAGAGGGGCGAAGATAACACACATGAGGGAGAAGGAGATGGAGAAGAAGCACGTGAGAGATTGATCATTGCGGAATAGGAATGAAACAAGTATGTTGTATCTTGAGATTCTAGTGGGACTCTGCAATGGAGAGAAAACACTGAAAAATAGATTAAAGATGTGAATTTTCCAAAAGGCACATATGAAATTTAATGTGTGGGGAACATTCTCTTGATTTTATAGCTTCCTTTCATACCCTGTTCAAGCTAATGCCTGGATTCAGGATGGCCTTTCATTATATGTCATTCTCTGCCATAGTGTCTTTGCAAAACTCAAACCAAATGGCATTAAAATACAGGACAATCAGCCCATGCCATATCTCACCCGCAAACTCCCAGTATATACCAGTGGAGTTTCATATTGTTTTCTCCCCAACCCTCTCATTGGTCTTGCCGGTTTTATACCAACTGACCATTCAATACCAGGCATATTGATTGCTGCATGTGGAGCTAAAGAGAGCAAGCGTAGGCACTGATTGTCGTGAAGATTAACAGGTATTAATGGGATTAATTTTCTGCTCTAGTTCTTCAAGAACAGCCATTATCAGCAAATGCTTCAGAGTTTTAAATGGAAAGCAAATGAGAGAAAAGGAAGTGTAAACTATGCAGAGCCCGGCTTATGTGTATGCACCATTTTCCCAGCCTTAGGCAGGAACCAACATTAGTACCAAGACGAAGCTGGTGCTTCACGCATTTTATTTAATTAAATCCTTGGAAGCATGTGGAGAGCTAAATTTACTCTTTCCATTTTACATATGAGCAAACCGAACATAGAGAGATGTTCAGTAACTTACCCAAAGCCGTACCGGGAAAAACCCGGGATATAGCTGCCCAACCAGCTCTGTCTGACTCTGATATCTGCTTTCTTTCTGCTGTCCCTACTGACCCAGCAAAGAGTGCTAAAGCAGTTCATAGGTTTTCTTTATTTCTGTGTTTTTTGTTTGTTTGTTTGTTTTTAATCCTCACCCAATGATATGCTTATTGATTTTAGAGGGAGGAGAAGGGAGAATGAGTCAGAGAAAGAGAGAGAGAGAGAGAGAGGAACAGGAAGAGGGAGAGATCAGTTTGAGAGAAAATATCAATAGGTGCCTTCAGCATGTGCCCTGACCAGGGATAAAATCTGTAACCCCTTGGTGCCCGGGACTACACTCCAACCAACTGAGCCACCCAGCCAGGGCAGTTCCTGAGTTTTCAAAGACGAAACTTTTTTACTTGTGGTTGATGCCTTACTCCAGTAAGAGAATTATAAACTTTTCAAATTGCAATAATTATAACTACAACCTTTATGTTATAAGGCAAGATGCCATGAAGAAGGAAAACATACCTAAGTTACAATTTGTCACTACGGGCAAGGTCCTGAGCAAATGTCTCTGGGCCCAAATTATCTTTGCCACATGCAAAGATCAAGTCTAGGTTACCTTTCTCTTCAGTGATGCTCTTAGATGATAGATTGTAAGTCTTGCTAAATCAGAACTGATTTATGTATGTACACACAGCACACCCTACAATCTACCCAATTAGCATTACTAGTTTTATTCCAGCAAGGGCAACTTAATTTTCATACACAAAGCACTGAACTAGTTCCAGGCAGTTCAGTTATTCAGTCTAGTTTAAACGTTAAGACAACATCCCATCAACCTGACTGGTAGCTCAGTTGATTAGAGGAGAATCATCTCAATATAGGACACATATAAGAATCAACCAATGAGTACATGAATAACTAGAACAACAAATCAATCAATCTCTCTCACCAGTAGATATTTAAAAAAAAAAAAGACAACCTCACACCTGTCCATCCGTGACCTTCCCCCTTGTGATCTTGGAGGATTGTTGATCTATACCTAAGTCCAACATTCTGGCTGCGTTGGTATGAGCCTGACCTGGCCTGTTCCACCTTGAAAATCTGAGAAAACTGTTAACAAGGGGCAGTAGAAGGAGGATGGATGTTAGATTGAGGCCCAACAGGTCTTGAGTATTTTTTAAGCACATTTTTTCTTAGCCGCACATAGTGGTAACTTTTGGTATTTCACTATATCTAGGTCCTGTGTTGTATAGAGAAAATGTTACCAGCAGTGCTATGGCATAGTTAGACCTAATGAGAGAATGAGACTCAGCTGGATGAAGTCTTTCTCCGTAGACACTGTCAGCATGTTACTGTCCTTCATGCCAGATTGATAACTTCTCAAAAGCAGAGTGTGTATTCTACACACCCTTTTATTGCTACTACACCCAGCTCATGCCCAATATGTAGCTGGTGGTACATCAAGAAAAGAGCAGTGAGTATTTTGTTGTAGAAAAGAAACCCACAACAATGTGAATTTTGAAACCAGGCATCCCTGGGTTCGAAGTTCTGGTTCTGCCAACGAGTTGCCGTATTTTGGGAACAGTTGGTTAAGTTTTCTGAGCCTCAGTTTTCTTATCAGTCAGATGAGTTTAATGTAATTTCCTTTCCTTGCGATGTTATCTAAAGTTTGGAGGCAGTGTAGGCAAAGCAGCTATTGAATGGTTGGCGCCCAGTAGGTGGTAGCCAATGGCAGCCATATATGAAGTAGGCAGCACTAAATAATGTTGGAACAGTAGAATTATTGTAAAAAGCTGGATTATAAGCCACTTTGTCATGATAGAGAAGGAAACTGCCAGGACCTATCAAGAAGAAAGAATTTCTACTTCTAAAATAGAAAGAAAAGCATTTTAACAATTGCAAGTGATCTGTCTTGTGAGATAATAAGATCCCTGACAAAAAAACAAAAAACAAAACAAAACAAAAACACACACAGAGAGAGAGAGAGAGAGAGAGAAAGAGAGAGAGTCTTCACCCAGTGTTTGAGCAGCCACACTGCATCACTGCTGGGGAACTTCCAATTCAGCAATTTTTGAAGTTCGCATTCATTTGTGTAGCAAAGATTCCCCATCAAACAGCAAGCCATATTGTTCAAGACAAACTATTATCAATTTGCCTTTGCTGCAATTGCATAAATTACTTGGTGGAACTGATGAGACCACAAATAACTTTTAATAAATCTGTCGGTTTTGCTAACATCAGCAAAAAATGTTAATAAGAAAGAAGGCAAAATATAGTTTGTAAAAAATGGAGGAATGGAATGATAATCATTCAACATTTGATTTACATGCTAAGTGCAGTGAATATAACAAGATAGTTTCGCAAAGTCTCCCAGGACCAACATGAAATAGCTCACCTCATCTTATGATGATTAGCACATGGGTAAAGGCTCAGCATGTGTTTTAATAAAGGTCCTATTTTCGGGGAGGGTGACATATGTGTGAAGGAGAGCAAATTAAGCTGTGATTCCGGGGCACTGATGTTTCAGCAGAACACATAAGAGAGGTCAGAGAGAGGAGGGCATCTGAGAGGAAAGACAGCAAACTGACCTACTCATGAGCCCCAACAGCAGATAAGTATTTTAATTAGGAGACTATTGAGAGACTAAATGGTTGTGTCCGGTCAAATGACATCAGGAATTAAGACCTACCATGCCTGAGTTAGACCTCACTCGGAGAGAGAAAACTCCAGGGAATCACAAATAGTCTCACCCCTTCCTCTTCTGGGGTGAACAGCAGGTCTGCCCCAATGTGAGGCTGTTTGCACATGGGCCCTGTGTGATTCCATTGAGTACATATAAGATCCTATTTTTATTGTGTCCTACTCATGAGTTTGTGGACACACACACACACACACACACACACACACACCCTGTGCTTCCAGACAGCATTTCCTCTGGTCAGTTTTCTTTTATGTCTCTTCCACCTCCCCAACTCTAACTGTGCCTCTTTTGTAAGTTAGTCAGTGTAATCAGTCATGTGTTTTCTTACATTTTTCCCAAATGAAAATCTCAATTATCTTTGTGCTTACACTTTATATGTAGACATGCAAAAGTTTCTTTTATTAGTCAGATCTATTGACCTCTCTTTTGTTAGCCTAACAGGAGGTAGATAATCAGTTGCTTACTGACAGAAGTCTTCTTGCCCTTGCCTGCTGCCCTCTGCCAAGGTTCTGGCTTTGTCCTAAACTCCTTCCCCTGCCCCACCCTCAGAGGAGGATCCTTCCATGCCAAGCTCTCCTTTGGTGTTTCATGGTACAGAATCCAGAAGAATAGTGGGAAATTCAGAAAGTTCATTTGGAAGAGACTTAGAGATAAATACTAGGGAGCAAGAAACCATAATTTAAGGAAAATGAATACAGAAAACACATAGGAGTTTTAATAGGTTGCTAGGTTTTGTGAATGTCCTTTAGCAAGTTTGAAAACTGCAGGTTAAAAAACGTTTTTTTGAAAATTCATTCTCTTTGTTGAAGTGTTTTTTCCACACTGCTCTTGTGTATGTGACTTATCATTTTATAAGCGATGCTTTTGAATACATGAATA
This sequence comes from Murina feae, assembly GCA_004026665.1. Lineage (NCBI taxonomy): Eukaryota > Metazoa > Chordata > Mammalia > Chiroptera > Vespertilionidae > Murina > Murina feae. The sequence goes on from PVJC01001292.1 coordinate 20,692, forward strand.
TGAGCTTATGAAGAGCTGTACAGTTTCCTGGATGTTCCCAGTACCTCAGGTTCTTGGTTTTCCACAGCCTTTTCTTTTTCTCATTAGAGGCCCCTGCTGATATCATAGTGGTTTCCTTTTCCCACTTACTTAATGAAGAGTTCCCTAAATGAACCATGATAAATGTCTGTCCTGGCATGACCTCAAATTAAACTCATTATAAGTGTTGGTTGCTTGGGCTAAAACGTCTCCTCATCCCAGAAAGTGGAATGGTGGAATGGTGGGCTCATTTTTCAGAAGCAGCTAAGAAGAGGCTGTGCTCATAAACCCTCCCATTGTGATGGTAGCACAGCCTGGTGGTTAGGAGCCCAGCTCTGAAACTCATCCTCACATTTCAGTCATTGCTCAGCTCCCATTGTCTGTGTAACTTTGGGAAAGTTACTTGACTTGACAGTGCCTCAATTTCCTCATCTAAAGGAGAATTTTAATAATGCACATTGCACAGGGTTGCGGTGACACTGTCAGTGAATTCATGTAAGGAACTCAGAGTAGCTAGCACCTAACATGGTAAGTACCCCTCAAAGAAGGTAGTTTAAGAAGTTGTCCTACAAATACTACATGAAAAGTTGTAAAATTGAAGGTGACTATAGTTGGTGATCCCTGTTTGTGTTGCTGGGTTCTGATTCATCCATTCGTTCATCCAATGCTGGTTCCCTGAGTTCCTGCAATGGCAGCTCTGATGGGAAGACTTCCCAGAGGAGATGAAAGACTAGCTAGGTGCCCATCAGTAGTCAAACGAACAGAAATCAATTCCAGGCAAAGTCAACAGTGTACAAAGTTACGTGTTAGCCAGCAATCTGGTCTTACTGAAGTATAAAGTTTGAGTTGAGGAAGGGCCAGAGAAGGTGCTAAAGCAGTGAACAAGTGCCAAGGAGGCCTGGTGGGCCTGTAAGAAGACAGCTTTAGGTCAGAGAACCCGGCTGTTTGTTGCCTATCTAGTGTTTATGTAACCAGAGTGCCACTCAGAGTTGCCTCCACACCTGGAGCAGACACCAGTTATGACCAGGCAGCTACTTGCTTCCACCCATACTGATATTTTCCTGCATTTAAGCCCATTCTGAACCTTGAGTTTAGAACCTTAGAAATAGGAGTTTATCCAAAATAAACAAAGCAGCAGCATGGATGAATTACACACAGATACATCAAGATGTTTGCAATTCCTTTCACCTTTCTCACTTAAACACTAATTCTCATTTGCAAAGACTAATAGTTTTTGATGTTCTGAGTCCAGGCTTCTTTTAGAACCTCTTATCCAGACCAAGCTAACCATCATTTTCTGTATCTAGGAATATTCTGGCTTCTCACTCTTCCTCTGAATTTTGTAAACTTTTCCTTCATCTCACACATGCCTGATTATAGTTGATTGCCATTCATGATATATCAGTACATTGCTGACAGTGAACCATTTCCTCCATCCTTTTAAGTATGTAGGAGGCACCTTCGTTTAGGTTGCACCAGTCTTTGGGCTAACAGGTATTCCCCTTTGGGAGTCGGTCTTCGAGTCTTTCTCAAGCAGCACTTTGTCTTTGGATGCTTTTCTGATAATGGAAACCATTTTAGCCAAGAGGTTGTTGCCTTTATCAATTACACACTCCACCCTCTAGTCAGAGTAAAACCCTCTTGGCCAGGGAACTACTAGCACTAGATCAATAACTTCTGTCTCTTTAGTTGTCCTGACGGCCTTGGTGTGGCTGAGCAGAAGCCCCAATAAAGAACCCGGCTCCCAGCTAAAGCTTGTGTTTCATGTCTCCGCCTGTTCTGAAGACCCCTCTCCTTTCCTGTGATGTGCAACAACCACGTATACTAATTAGAAAAAAGTAACGAATTAGCTAATTGTTGGCAAGAAGGTTGCCCGCCTCTAAACAGCGCACCATTTCTATAGGGTCTTTGCCTGTTTTCCCCTCCAGAAACTTCCCTTGTCTCCTATGAATGGTGAGCACACAACAAAATAGTCCTGTTTCTTCTGTGATGTTTTGGCTTCTATTGTAATTGCTGTCTCACCATTGAAAACCCCTTGGGGCTCATTTAAATTCTTTAACTCTTTCCTGTGATTCTGTAGAGAGGTTTCTTAAGTCTCAAAGCTCTTTACTAAATAAATATACTATATTCCTGTCTTTGACACTGTTCCAGCGATAATCAATATGAAAGATAGGTATTAAAGGACCACATCCGATGAGTCAGGATTAAATTCGTACTGTATATGTGTGTGTTATTTCATTTCTGTCATTTCCATTTCTTTTGTATTTAAGTAATAAGGAATCCAAAGCAAGAGGATATATAAATGTAAGCTTTCACATTCATGTATATCAGTCTAATTAACAAGTAACAATACATTTTCACTGTATATGCCCCTACTGTGATGTCAGCTCTGTATGTTCAAAAGATTGATTTAACTTCAATTTAATGCCCTAAAGACAGTCTTAGAATCTAATATAATAAAAGAGTAAAATGCAAATTGGCCATCACCTGAGACACCTAAACCATGCCCACCAGCCAATCAGAGTGGCTGTATGCAAATTAACCCAGCCAAGATGGAGGCTGACAGGGCAGCTCTGCACTGGGAGCCTCTGCAGCTGACACAGCTGTGCCTGGTGTGTCAGTTCAGTGCTGGGGGTCTGTCCTGGGGCCTCCTCGGGGTGTCCAGGAGTGCCCATCCTGAGTTTGCTGCCTGGCTCCACCCCCCAGGGACCTCCATGGGGTGTCCAGGAGCAACTGTCCTGCATCCACTGCCTGGCTCCACCCCGAGGGCCTCCTTGGGGATGTTTGGGAGCACCTGTCCAGGGTCAGCTGCCTTCCTCTGCCCTCCGGAGGCCTCCGCAGGGCGCGTGGGAGTGTCTGCTGCACAGTGCGGAGCATCCAAAGCCAGTCCAATGCCCGGCTCCACCCCGAGTGTGTTCACTCAGCAGCAGGGCCCCACCAAGGGATCCTGCACCAGTATCCGCCCCTGGCTCACCACCCAGCTCTGTGCCAGGTGTGTCCCTTCAATGGTGGGGGCCCACCAGATGTGTGCTATCGTGGGAAACGTCGACACCTGCACTCACCATCCCTCACACCCCCTAGTGCACGAACCCTGAAGGGGCTGTGGGCAGCCTGAAAATGGCCCTCAGCCCCTCACCCGGGCTGGCCAGGCATGCCAACAGGGGAACACCCCCCCACACACTGAGGTGTCTCAGACTGCAAGAGGGCACAGGCCGGGCTGCGGGAACCCTCCCTGAGTGCACAAATTTTTGTGCACTGGGCCCCTAGTTTTAATAATAATGTTGTTAGTGAAATACATGTCATCAGGAAGGAGAAAGATACATAAAGTAAATGTGTCAACTGACACAAACCTGTATAATATTTATTAATCAGTTGAAGGTATAATGGATAATAGCACATGTGGCTCATTATCTAATTGTGTTAAATTTAACTGAAATTCTATCCCAGTTCAGTTACTAACACTGGATTCTGTTATATACTGTGACATATCAGGAACACTATTATAATTGTCCAAGGTAGTCTTATTAATGGTGAATGGCCTTCATAAATGAGACACTGCCCTTGAAATTATTTATTGAATTATGCTGAGAAAGGCATTGATATCCAAGTGAGAACACAGACTCCAAATTCAAAGTAATGTCATTTAAACGATGTCCTGTAAGGAAATTTATGGCTTTATCCCTTTTGCCTATACAAATCCTTCTGAAGGTTAAATCATAAAACAGAGAGAACAGGTATCCACCGAGTGGCAGTGTGCTGACAAGGAAAATAAAAGCAATTTCAGACTATTGTACCAAAAGACCCTGAGGGTGGAATTTTCTAGATTGCCGATGCTGTAGGTGAATATATAATTTTTTTCCTTAGAAAATATCTGGATACAAAAATAGGAACCTTAGTTAAGGAGTCACATTGATGTGGTCAGCTCTGTGGTTTGAAATAGTGTGAAATGGGCACTCCAGCGATAGGCACACACCATCTGCCCAGTGCCATAGCTAGCCATGGCCACTTGTACACAGCTAATGCCTGTTGGCAACTCCTACTGGAGCCACCTGAAATGGGAGTTTGGTTCTGCTTCTAAATATTGGGGCCAAAGGAAGAGGAAACAATGGGTCTCTGAAGAAGGGAAGACAACCATTGTTAGCCTACATATTGTGTTTAGCTCACAAGAGAACATGACAGGTCCCTGGCTATCATCCCTGAGAGCCTGTTCTCCACACCAGGAAGGGATGCTTTCTCGCAGGCTATTCCATAGACCAGAGAGTCTATCATTGATTTCTAGGTTGACTTGCAAAGCCCTATGGTTGCAGTATCACATGAGACAATACTTGAGTTCTTCATGAATTTGCTAACATTGTGGCTCCTGGAATACAAAGAAAAGCCAGACTGAGCATTCCTAACTACCTCCTTGGAATATGTACTTTTGGGGGGTGGAGAGGAAATGGACAGAAAATATTCCCTAGCAAAAGAGATAAATGAAATGGGCTTCTGGGGAAACATTCTAAATCGGAACAAGATCTCAAAGCAGAATTTGCGGAGGAACGAAAATGAACAATCAGCGTTCTTCTGCCCTTGGCAGCTGCCCTCTCCCTAGTCAACAAGAGGGAGGGAGCTGTGTTGTTACAGGATGGGCACGGGGAGCAGAGCAGCAGCTGGTGAGCAGGTGGCTGCGTGTCCTGGCAGCCTGCCCCCCGCCCCCAAGCAACACCACAGGTTTAAGGTAGAGCAGAGGGGGTAGGGAGCAGCTGCACATAGGAAGTGCCTCCTAGACTTCAGGGAGAGGAGACCTTTGAGAAAATGAAGCTTCGCTGAAGCATCACCTTTTAATTTTATTTGTTGTTGACAATATTGCAGGTGTCCTGCACTCCCCCCTTGCCTCCAGCCAGCCAGCCCCTGCCCCACCACAGGCCTTCCCCACACTATTGTCGTGTCTGTGTCCATGGGTTATGCATATAAGTTCTTTGAAGCATCCCTTGAAGGCGGAGCTACAGAAGTTTATAAAAATAAACTGGCCCTTCTTACAGAAAGTGGCATTTGAAGTTGTATTGACAAGAATAGAACTCACTAGGGCCCAGAGGAAAGTGATGAACTGGGGAAGGATGACATTATGATCAAACAAACGAATGCCCCTCAAGGAGACGAGACACAGGACTTGGGCCAATGTCACACCAAGCTCTGCCTAACTGCACTCGGCCGTCTTCTGCTGTCTCCTACAAATTTAGCAGATGATTCTGGTTACTTATTACTATTTATCAGTATGTCACAGATGATATGAGCTCGTTATATATACTATCAATCCTAGGTGGGAAGGAAACTTCAACATTTGTCATGTCATTGTTGGGATTTTGCCAATCTGAAAGTAGTGAAAGTAATCCATTCTCAAATAAAAACAATTAAAAAAAAAACTAAGAGGAAAAAAGGTCAGTCCATGATGAAATTGCCTACTTGATATTTTGATGTAATTAACTTCCAGGAGCCTATTAAAATGATAACATGCAATGTTTCCCCCTGCTGCTCTGCCCCTTCCCACCACTAACTGAAACTGGGTGCCCGGGCTCAGAGTGGCCGTGTGGCCCAGTGAGAGCCAGCGCAGGTGGCCATCGACCTTTGACAGCTCGTAATAAGAGCTCCTCCTCCTCGAACACACTCCCATTTCAGGGGCACTGATTCTTGCCTCACTCCCAACTTCCCATCATCACAGAGATTCTTTCAACTACACCAATTTAATAAACACAGTCCTGAGGACATGTTAGGAGTTCAATGAGCATTTTAAAAAAGAATTGACATATGCACAAGGGAATAAAGACACATCCATCTTCACATATGCAACAGACATGACATGAATAAGCATGTATTTTGCAGTATCAGCTGCTGCAGTAGGCTCTTGACTGGGCCATATCTCTTGGTTTTCTTTTTCTTTTAAATATATTTTTATTGATTTCAGAGAGGAAGGGGAGGGAGAGATAGAAACATCAGTGATGAGAGAGAATCATTGATCGCTGCCTCCTGAGCCCTCCCTCTATTGAGGACTGAGCCCGAAATCCAGGCATGTGCCCTTAATCAGATTTGAACCCAGACCCTTCAGTCCATAGGCCGGCTCTCTATCCACTGAGCCAAACCGGCTAGGGCTCTCCTGGTTTTCCAGCACACTGCACGTGTCCGGGAGAGCCGGAGGCACATCCTGGGGATAGATCATGAGAGAAAGGATGAGGCCCACAAGGGAGCTCTCACCTGAAACTTTCCGGCTCACATCTCTTTCTCGGGCAAGGAAAGGCCATGCCTGGTGGAAAGTGTCATTTTAAAACGGTGCCCCTTTTGCTGCCCACCGTTCCTAACAGGTAGCACTGCCTGACACTTCAGCTAAAGCAGAGCAGAAGCGTTCCATGTGCAGTACTCATGGTCGCAACCTAGGAACCTGGGGAGGGCTCTGGCAGGTCTGCCCGTGTCAATGCGTGTTCAGTAGCGGGTCATGGGTTCTCATCCCAGGATCCCAGGTCGGCCACCACCTAGTCCAGGGACCCTGGCTGGCTGCATGAGCACCCAGAGTCCCCGGGCTTCCAGCCGGACAAGGGGCTAAGGAAAGCCGTGCTTCCTGGCTCAGCCACCGCCTCAGGACTGAGCAGGTTGCCGCAGACCCTGAGAGACGGAAGCTGTCCTGTTACTGGACTCTGGAGTCATCACCACGTCCGCAAAGAGCTGAGTACAGGGAACCGTAAGGCGTAGCACTAGCTGTGCGAATCCTGTTTAATTGTCCACAAGGGCCGTATCTCCCTCCGCCTGCCTGCGAGGCCTTCTGTGGTCAGCACTCCTGCAGCCCATGGGCTGGAGGGGGCTGGGCACAGAGAGAGGGCAGTGTGTGCACTTCCATGGTGTAGACAGAGCAGCCAAGGCTCCTCAAACGCAGCCCCAGGAGGAAGCAGCTTGCAGCAGGCCCTGGATTCTAGCCTTCCTCCCAGGCATTGCAAGAGGCCCCTGTGCACAGTGAGCGCCCAGACGCCACTTCTGACAGCTCAGCAGAGCCATCTGTTTTCTGAGGCCAAGCAGTTCCCTCATCCCCAGCTCTGCGGCTTTTCTCTCCTCTTTTCATCCCGGGGAGACTTTTTTTTTTCTCCTTCTTCATTTTGAGTCAGCAGCCTGCCGGCAGCAAGCTGCTCTCTGAGTCGAATCTATAACCCGTTTTCAGTGGGTAGGTAAGGCCTGCCTCCCATGGAGCCGGCTGCCACAACGTCAGGCCAGATTGCAGGAGGATTCCGAGGATGGCGGACAAGTGTCTTTGCCAACAGTTTAAGGATGGAACGACCAGTGTCTCCCTGTCATGGTCTGTTCCCTCGCTAGGTGGGCATGTGTCTGGGCTCGCTCGCTGCCTCACGGTGCTGCAGGGCGCCCCCCTCCCCCCATGTAGCCCCCAGCCCTGGGCAGGCCAGGATCATAGCTGCCACTGACAGAGGAGCTGGCCATGACCTCCACTGTCCCGCCCCAACAGCAAGGCGTGGTGCACATCTCCCCGCCTCGCCCCCCCCCCCCAGATGAGGAAACTGAGTGTTTTGAAAGGTTAAGTAACTGAGGTCACAGCAAGCAGAGGGCAGACCTCATGTTCCAAGGAAACCAATCTGACCCTGTGACAATCCTTAGATTTCTGAGGTGGATAGGAGCACAGACAGATGGCACAGCTTATGCAGGAGAAGTTACTCGGAAAGATCTCTCTCTCTCTCTCATCCCCCCTGCTCCATCTTCACTCAGTGCATTGTGGCCTGGGGGAGGACACCAGGTCGTCAGAAATGCACACACACATATAGGATTCAGGATTTCTGCTAATCAGGAGAGAAGGATGGGCTGATGTTTTCCTTTGTACTAAGAAGGTAATGTTTGCTGGGCAAACTAACGGGGTAAACATATTGCAATGGAATGTTTAAGCCACTTAAGAGAATAAACTGCTTTCAAGCATCCATTCATATGCAAATGATTGATACACTAATCATAAGTCATTCTTAACTTTTTATTAAAGCCCCTCCCCCAAGGGCCTCTATGAGGTACAACTTTATTAGAGTCACTATCCCTGAATATACATATAGAACAACATCCCTATATCAGGAGAGCTGTTTTGTTGGTTCATACAGGCCTCTGGCCCGCCCACCCACAAGACAGATTACATTTCACCAATAAGTATGCATTGAATGGGTCCTACATGGCAGACACAGCCTTAGGCGCACACAGTTCAATTCTGTTCTTTCTTCTTGGGAGGTCTTGTGTTTTCCATTCAGGAATATTTAAGGCGACATGGGCAGTGCTGGGAGGGGAGAAGGAATTAAAGAATTTGGGGGTAATATCTAATGTCTCCTGAATAGCATGACTCGGGATTCATCTGTGCTGTGTAAACCAAATAGGTTTGTGAGCTGCCACAGAAATGTTAGTTTTATCATATATTAAGAAATGGAAGTTTTCATGCTTCATAGTACAATTCGATTTGAAGTAGAACACAGCTTTTAAAGGAGAAAGAAGGGCCTGGTTTTGAAGGACAGAAGTGCCTCTTGTGGCCAACATCTCTGGGTCCAGGGGGACCCTGTGACAGAGTTTCCCAGTCATCTGAATCCACAGCCCTTTGCCTCCACGCGCAGTGTTATGGCAGCCATTCTGAACTGAAATGCTTCTCAGTGGATGAAGCGCAGTTGTGGGATTGTTGTACAGAACATGCTCAGGTCTTCTAGCTTTGGTTGTTCAGCCGAATAGCCTGGGCATCAAGCTTGAGCCTTGTCTTCTTCCCTCACTGCATATGAAGTCTCCCTCCACAGCCATCTGGAATCTGACTGCTCCTCACCTTCACCATCACGTGCTGGTGTAAGCAACACCACCTTTCTTCTGGATTTTTCCAACAGTCTTCTGAAAGCACTGGGTTTCAGCCCATGCTTCCTTAGGCTCTCTTGGGATCCTTTAAAACTGCAAAGGCACAAAATGGCAAAGCCTGTGATGGTTTTGCATCCAAGGCCTGTCATATAGCCTCCAGAGACCTGCGTGACTGGGCTCATCTCGCTGGCCTGCCCCTCTCTGCTCCCCTCTTGCCCTAGCTGCTTCTTGCTGTTTTGCAAACACACCAGGCTTGCCCCATCCTGGGCGTGTGTATCTGTTGTTCCTTCTATCAGCAATGCTCTCCCTCCAGGAATCACCAGCTGCTGCATGGGGGCTCCATATGGCTTTCTCTCAACTCCCTTCAGTTCTCTGCTCAAGGCCAGTGTCATTTCACAGTGAGGCCATCCTTAGCCTTCGCTGAAAATTACTGGCCCCACCGCACTCCCCTTCCCTTCCGGCTTCATTTTTCCCACAGTATTTGTCACTTATAGATTCTATGTGGTGCCTAATTATTTTAATGTCCACCCACACACCAGAATGTAAACTCTATGAGGCAGGGGTATCCGTCTGCATTGTTCACTCAAGTGTTCAAGCCAGTAGTACCTGGTGGCCCTTATTAGAATCCTGTGGAATTAACCTGTGAATTGAGCAGCATCACTACTGACCCCTGTGTGCCTGTCAGTCTCTGGCGGTGTGGAGGATGCATTTGTAGTTTGCAAACAAAGCACTACTATGGCCCCTTGCTTTGATTTGTTTCCACATTTTAAAAACAAGGATGTGAGTTTATAATGTTTCAGGAATAGTGATTTCATGACTTTAAATCCATGTCCATCTTTTGCAAATTTTCTATTTCCTCCATTCCTGTCACCGTTTCGCTCTTACCAGCTTCGCCTTCTCAAACTACATTCTTGCCTGTTGTTTATAACATATGGTCGATGTAGAACACATTGCAATTTTTCCTCGAATAATATTAATTAGTTTGCAGAAACTGTGTGAGTGATCCAGTCTCAGAGACTGCAGAGGTGGCACATGACTGCAGGGTCACTATGACCCAGGGCCCTGCACAGCCCCCTGACCTCTGTGGTCAGACACTTACCAGTGATGCACGTGGGCTATGCAAGGCTTTTTCTCAGCATACCTCGTTTGTGATTGCAACATAATTTGCTCAAAAATAAGGGAAATGTCTCTGGCCCTTTTGTTTCATCTTGGGTACAATAGTGAACTTTTTGTATTTCTCAGAAGTTTTGTAAGATGGTTTCTAAATTCCTTAAATATCAGTGAGTCTGTTTGTTTGGGGTACTCTGCATATTAGTCGATATGTAAATATCAAATGTATTTCTTAATTAAAATTCAACATTATTTTCCCTAGCCAGTTCGGCTTGGCGGATAGAGCATCAGCCTGAGGAACGAAGAGGCACAGGGTTCAGTTCCAGTCAAGGGCACAGGCCCGGGTTTCAGGCTGGATCCCCAGTGTGGGTGTGCAGGAGGCAGCCGATCAATGATTCTCTCTCATCATTGATGTTTCTATCTCTCTCTCCCTCTCCCCTCCTCTCTGAAATCAATAAAAAAATAGTTTTAAAAAATTCAACATTATTTGATAAGACATTGAGATAACAGTAAATATGCACTTGGTTTTATACTTTTTTAAATCTTAGAAATGACCTCACCCAGAGAAGGCATTTTCTCATGTTCCAGGTTGTGTTGAACATGAACCATTCATGCCCAAGTCCACCCCTACTTGTTCCTCCCATCATCTTTGGCTTTCCCTGCACCTTCAGTGACAGCTGCTTGTGGCCTAAAGCATAAGGAGATTTTCCAGGTCTGAATACCTTGTCCTTAGAGATCAGGAGTACTCCTGCCTTCTGCTCTCTGGAGAACTTGCATCATCCTCTCTGGTCTGTGAGATTCCAGATTCATTTTCTTGTGCTCATCCCTGAGATCTGTGCTCCCCGTGAATAGGAACCTGCTGCTTCTATAGAATTACTGTGCCTTTGTGCTTTGCTCTCTGACTTATAACCCTGACCCACCAATAGGAAAGGCTCTGAAACTCATGTAACTGCACATTAATACTAATTAAATGAACACAATTTGTTGAACATTGTCTACTTGCCAGGAATTTTTCTAGGAGCCTCCCACATACTGTTGTCAATACTCTTCACTGCAGGAAGTGTGTCTTAATGTCTGAAATAGCTAATAAGCCCCATTAGCCACTGATACATTGATGTGAAATCCATGCAACATTCACATGTGGGTATGTGTATGTGAGAGAAGGTTTCTTTGGACAACAGAAAAAAAATAATAATCCTACTTTTATGTAGGAACATTACCATTCAGGGAAGTTTTACGGACTTTGAACTTCTCTATTATTCTCGCCTACCTCATGTCACGTTCTTTCTCCTGACATCGGCGTCTGATTTGTCACTGCTCTCTGTACTGTAAGTGTGGCTCCGCTCACAGATGCTCCTGCTGCTGCACCGAGTGCTGTGTGTTTCCACCCACCTCTCAGTTTCGAAGTGGCCTGACCATTTCTCCTGAGAAAGAGGTCATTCCGTGCCTTGAAATGTCTTCCTCCTTTCTGTCTCCTGAGTAGTAGGAAGAGTACCCTCCGGTTCTCTAATTTACACCTTAGCAATTCTCAATGAGTTGGTCACAGGTCAAAGGCAGTAAGACAGTTGGGATGCTTGTTAAAATTCTGATTCCTGGATCCCACTCTCAAGAAATGATGACTTGGTGGGTCCGACCTGGCATTTTTACAATAGTCTCTAGTGATAGAAATATGCAGTGAAATTTGAGAATCATTGTCCTAGATAAAATATTGTCTTATCATTTCACTTTTAGAGGGGCCTTATCTGGGGGACATTTTAAATCATCAAAACAAAATATGAAACAGATTTGTTCATAGGGAGAAAGACACAATGTCTGGAGTTTCTCTACATAGAACGTCTTTTATATAACCACTCTCATCTACCAGCCAGTCCTGTTTCTGAAAGCATCTAATAAGTACTTGTCTGTGCAGTGTTTGATGGTTGCCTTGGGGCCTACTGCACCAAGATTAAATTGGTCTCCTAGGCCCAGAAGAATCCATTTTGGATTCTTACAAATATGTGAGTGTGTGTGTGTGTGTGTGTATGCATGCTTTATATATAAATGTACATGTATAAGCATTACTTTCAGTGATCATATTATGTGTACCAATATAGTCTTTTTTGGGTATTAAGTATATACATTTGTATATGAACAAATATATATAGTATATATAGAAACTCAAATACTACTTTTACCTCTAAAATTTAAATGTCCACAGATTTATCAACTCATCATGATGTAACTCTGTTGCAATGGCAGCTGAGAGACAGTGGAAGATGAGAATGGCTGAAGTATAGATTTTGTATGGCTGTGTGTATTTGCCTCATTGTTGAAAGGCTGTGCTAATAACCTATCCACCTAAGCCTTCCAGTTTCATTCAAATGTAAGTTCTTTGCTATGTTTTCCTAAAAGCCTGAACTTAGCCTCAGAATCTTCCTTAACACATTGGTCAAGGGAGTCAATACCGAAAGATCAAATATAGCATGCATGATAAAAACAGTTTGGAGAGAAAAATACTATTTTTCCTTTTCCCTGAACTCTTGGTGCATATTACAGTTTTTAACACCTTGATACTCAATAACTAACAAATAAGTGAACTTTAAAAAAAAATTTTTAATTGTTGAAAGTATTACAGATGTCCTGTTTTTCCTCCATTGACCCCCTCCTTCCCACTCCCATTCCCTCCCCAGGCCTTCACCCCACTATTGTCTGTGTCCATGGGTTGTGCATCTATACACATAAGTCCTTTGGTTGCTCTCTCCCCCTCCCCCCGTCTTGTCTCCGAGAATCCTCAGTGAATGTGTTATTGTTTTTAAAACAACACTTTATTTGTGAATAAATTTATGACTTTTAAGTTTGATTTATCTTTAGATTGATGTTATCCACACTTCTTATATAGCTCTTGGAACTTTAAACATAAATGGTGTTCCATCTTGGATATATTGAGTCACTATTTATCCTATATAAATAATCAAAGCATAATATGCTAATGATATGCTAAGACCTCTCAACCACTCTCTATGACATGCACTGACCACCAGGGGGAAGAAAGTTAACCAGTCAACCAGTTGCTATGACATGCACTGACCACCGGGGGCAGATGCTGCTAGGATCCAGTCAATCAGGACTGAGCAAGATAGGCTGGACACACCCTGGAGCCCTCCCACAGTTCCTCCCTAGCTGGCCAACCTCCTTTGTCCCTTCCCCTGACCCCCATCATGCACTCGTGGGTCTCTCAGCCTGACCTGCACCCTCTCACAATCTGAGACCCCTTGGAGGATGTTGGACATCCAGTTTTAGTCTGATCATGCAGGCCAGGCCAAGGGACCCACAGGTGCACGAATTTGTGCACCAGGCCTCTAGTAGTACTATATTCTTCATCCCAGAGTACCACTACCAATTCCTGTGTACTGAACAAATAGAAAATTGCCCAAGGTCAGGGACAAGATGGTAACTCTCATCTACTAAAGAGTCATGATGTGTTTGTTACTGTGATAAGTGCTTTACATCCATCCATTACATTTAATCCTGGCAGAAACTTGTGAAAATAGAGTTTATTTTCCCCATTTTAAAGATAAGGAATAGAACACAGAACATTTGAGTAAATCCCCCATGGTCACACAGCTTAGAAAGTGTTAGAATGTAGGTTGTCTAACTCTGTTTAGAGTACAGGACTACCTCTCACCTTCAGTGCTATGTTACAACTGTGCTTGATTGCCAGTATCTGTCTTAGCTCCCTACACATAATATGTAATCAACAAATTTGGCATAGACAGATTATTGATACTCTAGATAACTTTTTTGTATCACTGGGGCTACTGATACTCCTCAATCATTACAGGATGGTAGGTAAGATCATGAACTCCTGTCACCAAATTTCTGGGTTTGAATATTTGAGCCACCATTTGTGAGACCTTGGACACATTACTTCTCTGTGCCTCGATTTCCTTATCTATAAAATGGGCACCCTTGTTGTAAGGACTGAATAAATTGATATGGGTAAAGTGATTTGAAGAAATCAGAAGTAATGACAGTTAAGTGCTTTCTATGATGATTATTATCATTGTGCAGAAGGAAAAATCTAGTGTGCAGTGACTTCTCTGTACAGTAATGTTTTATGATGATGGTTAGCAAGACTGGTGTGGTGCTTGCCTCAGTGCAGCTGTCAGCCTATCAGGGATGATGAACAGTTAGGTGCAATAAATACTTAACAAGGAGTCTTGTGTTGAATTTGGGGCAGGTTGAGACACACCTAGCAGGAAGTCCACGCTATGAAAAGCCTTGCATGCTGGTATCTCCAGCAAGGTTTTAGATGAGGGCAGGGTAGGTCAGAACTGTCTCTGAGACACTTAATGGCAATAAAGTAAGTGAGGAATTTAAGGACCAGACAGTGGGGCCAAGAAAACGACTAGGATATGGTTACAATAGTCCAAATGCAAGGTTATAACGTCCCCCATCTAGAAATAGAGCAAAAGGGAAGGAACAGAGAGATATAGCAGTTACCACAAAGAATGAAGCACAAGGATGTATGAACTGACTGGAAAGAAAATGTAAGAATTGCTTAAGAACCTCCAGCTGGTTAGACAAATCCAGATTGCAAATCTTCTAACTTGAGGTCCCAATGGAGAGATTATGCAATTATGGAAGGGCTTCCCAATGTTGTGTGGTTTCAGCACCATCTGGGAACCCATTCAAAATGCAAATTCTTGGCCCATGAATCAGAACTTCTAGGGGACCAGCAGGCAATCTGTGCTTCACCAGGTGATCCTGATGCCCACACTCTTTCAGAACCACTGCTCTGATTCACTCATTCATGGAACAAATGTGAAGAGAGAGTGTATCATGCCCTAGGAGGACACATTTGTGAGCCGAAGTCCAGGTGCCCTCCAGGAGTTTAGAGTCTAGAAAAAGAACATGGACATCAGAAATTTCAAATAATCAAAAAATTTCCAAAGCACAGAAGTGCATGAACACTTTTAGGCTTATGCTTGCCAAAATAAATAGAAAAGTTCCCTGAGGAAGTGGCGGTTGGGATGAATTTTGTAGTCAGAGCAAGAGCTGCTTGGTGAAAGCACACAGTTGTGGACATTTAAAGAAGGCCTTAGTAGCTGGGGCACAGTGAGGATGAGCCGCAGGAGACGTGCTGAGGATAGGGCATGAGCAGAGGCCAGGTCCTGCGGGCTCCTTGGCCGTCCTCCCATATGAAATGGAAACGCTGCTCAAGTGCTTTGAGGAAAGGAGCAGCTTGATGAGATTTGCATTTTCAAATGACCACATTGGCTCTACTTGTGTAGATGATACTTAATACCACTGTAATCTATGCAGGTGTACATTCACCCATCCTCAGCGGTGCTCCTGGTACTACAGAAGTCTCCGTTTGCCTGGCCCTCTGAAACCCAGCTCTGGTGCCTCCCTTCAGAATCTGTGTGCTTTTCTGATCCTAAACTTCTCCTGGCTAGTTCAAAGGCAGTTATTAAGTTTGAGTTTTAAACTGGCCTCCAACCATGAAACCACCAGAGTTTCAATTTAATGTCCTTTTCATGCCCATTCACATCTTGACTTCTTTTGAGAGAAAAACAACTATTGATACTGATAATAAGCTCATTTTATGCTTTGGAAGGGAAAAATGCTCAGCTGAATTCACCATTAAATACACTCCTCTCACGATGAAGTCTACATTTAAGTCAGGCTCCTATTAGCTGAGAAAAGAGTGTCTACTGAGGTATGAAATGTTTATTGTAGCTGGTTCCTGCAAGTGCTGCCAAAAGAGAGATAATCTTTTCAATGGCCAAAAGCTGCAATGCACAGGACATGAATTATGTATGCCTGTCTCTTTAAAACAAATCAGCATAAATTATCCCATAGGGCAGACTGCAGGATTGAGGGCCCCAGACAATTATTTTGCCTTGGTCTTCTCAGCTTCAGCAACGTTGGGATGTGAAGGTGGTGATGGAATGAGATTCCAAATAACAACCTTCAATGTGTGTGAGGGGGGGAAAGATAGAATTGAGCAGTGACCTGCATTTCTGAGCATCATCTGTCAAGGTACCTGTGATCAACATGTGACTATTATTCTCATCAGCCCAAAGCATGAAAGTAAATTGAGTGAAAAAAGTCTTCATTTTATATAAAATGATTACTGCCTTTGAGCAATAATACACAATGATCTTGCCCTAGTGCTAGGCAGCAGAAAAAATGAGGGCCGCCTGCTGCTGATAGAATGCCGGAATCATTACCAGCTTCTACGGCCACCAACCCCCTCCCTTAGATGTGATTATCAGGACCAGGAAAATGCTGCTGCAATCTCTCCGCTTAGAGGCACCCTTTGGCTCCATGTTGGGGAAGTTGGCTGCTTTGCACAAGCCTCCTCTCTTGAACTCAAGTTCACATTTTCCAGTTGGCTCCCCAGAACAGTGAGGGTTCCCATTAAAGGTCTGTGATTGTGGAATACCCGTTGCTTTCAAATGCTGGTTGTCAACCAGGCTCTAGGCAGGCAAGAGGCAGCAGGAGACACAATAAAGGTTGAAGGAATTGAGAGTGGAGACTGACCTTCTCAGAGAGTGAGGCTGGAAATTAGTGAAGCATCTGAAAGGACTCTGCTGGTGGTCCTGCTTCCATCAAGCCCCCAGCAGGGTGGGGAATTCCAAGGATAAGTCCTAACTTGGCTAGGAAGAACCTCTGGGTAGTGAGCCCCATAGGATGTCTGTAATTGACTAGTTCAGGCTTGCCTTTCTCTACAAAGCAAGATCAGCTTTCAGCCCACAGGACACCTTTGCACAAATTAAATTCCATCCCTTCTTGACTGCTAAGCTGGGTGCCCTTGTGTAGAGCACCACCTTCACAAATGTAGGCAGCAGCCCTAAAAACACTGAAATGTTATATGATTTGTTCAAAGGTATCATCTATACTAATAAAAGGGTAACATGCTAATTAGACTGGGAGACTTTCCAGATATCCTTCCAGACAAAGTCATGATAGTGGGGCCAAGGAAGAGGCAGTGAGGGGAGAGCAGGCTGGCGGGGTGGGGGGGGGCAGTTGGGGGTGATCAGGCCAGTAGTAGGGGGCAGTTGGGGGCAATCAGGCCAGAATGTAGAGTGGTTAGGGACAATCAGGCAAGCAGGCAAGTGAGCAGTTAGGAGCCAACAGTCCTGGATTGGGAGAGGGATATCCCCCAAGGGATCCCAGATTGGAGAGGGTGCAGGTCAGACTGAGGAACACCCCCGCCATGCACAAATTCTGTGCACCATCCACTAGTTATATATATAATTATTAAAAGAAGATGCTACTTCTGTTTTGGTTTTAGTTTTGACATTTGAAGAGCTTAGTAGTGGTCAGTCCTGTTCTTACAACTAGAAAAACTGAACAAACTAAAAATCTATGACTTTCCTTGGACTTATCAGAGAATTGAAGTTGCAGGGCAAAATGCCACCCAAAAATCTGGAGAGACAAGTTGTCATACTGTTTTAACAAAATAACATTGGCTGAGTGGCTTAAAAAGAAAAGATTTATTTCCCACAATTCTGGAGGCTGGAAGTCTGAGATCAAGGTGGTGGCAGACTTGGTGTCTGGTGAGGGATCACTTCCTACTTTGCAGATGGCAGCCTTCTTGCTATACCCACACAATGTGGGGAGAGAGATCTCTAGTCTCATTTTCTTCTTATAAGAATATTAAATCCATCACAGGAGCTATACCTTCATGACTGCATCTAAACCTAATTGCTTCCCAAAGACCCACCCCCTGATATCACATATGAATTTTAGAAGGACACAGCAATCCATAACACTGGTAAATCCAAAGCGTCAGAGTTAAGATTTGCCTGTCCTGGACATGACAGAAGCTTCTGGAGCTATAAACTCAAACTTGTAGGAAAACTAAAGTGGTAATTCTAATGATTTGCTGGAGACTGAGTATGGACTAGCTAAGAGTGAGAAACCTCCAGAAGCCTCACCAGGTTCTCACAGTGAAGAGCCAAGAAAGG
The DNA here is from genome assembly GCA_004026665.1 of Murina feae. Lineage (NCBI taxonomy): Eukaryota > Metazoa > Chordata > Mammalia > Chiroptera > Vespertilionidae > Murina > Murina feae. The sequence goes on from PVJC01001292.1 coordinate 38,616, forward strand.
TCTCTGTGCTCGGGTAGGGCGGAGAAAGAGGAACCTTTGGGAATTGTGCCCAAAGTACCCTCCATAACAAAGGTCAGCTCTCCAGAAAGAAAAAAAAAAAAAAGACAGACTTAACCAGAGCCTTATCCCAGCAGTGGAAAGGACATTTCTCTGACTATGGCACCTCTTGTGTTTTTTTTGTTTCACTTGGTGAGTAGGGAAGCTAAGAAAGAGATGTAAACATCATGGCCAAGAAACACAGGCTCCCTAAAAGACAGATTTGTCCAAAGATTCGAGACCATTTCCCCTCCCCATACCTTACCACCACACTAACAGTGCCCCAGTGTAATGATGGTGGATTACTGCTAAATGATCTGCAAGGGGTGGACTGTGTTTAAGGAGGAGGCAGAAACAAGGAGACTAGAGGAATGTGAGGCCTCTGGTACCTTCAGGTGCAGTAAACATTAAAGACAATTCAATCAGCATGGCTGGTGTGGCTCAGTGATTGAGTATGGACCTATGAAGGAGGAGGTCACAGTTCAATTCCAGGTCAGGGCACATGCCTGGGTTACAGGCTCCACTCCCAGTTAAGGGCATGCAAGAGGCAACTGATCAATGATTCCTTCTCATCATTGATGATTCTATCTCTCTGTCCCTTTCCCTTCTTCTCTGAAATCAATAAAGAATTCAGATAAATTTTATCTAGCCAGATAAAAATTAAATTTATAGGTAAAAGTATATAGCTTAGTTCTATTATCTGATAAACCATGTCAATCTTTCAATAAAATAATAAGCTATGCTAAAATTCAAGAAAAAAACACAATCTCAAGAAACAAAGCAAGCATCAAAGTTAGACTCAGATTTTGGAAATAAGGAATTTAAAATAAATATCTTAAAGGCTCTCATGGAAAATGTAAAAAAAAACACATGAGAAATCAGATAGTTCATTTAATCAGAAAAATGAAAACTCTGGGAAAGAGTCAAAATGCTATAAATAAAACAAATATGATGAATGCCTTTGATAGGCTTATTGGTAAACTGGGCACAGCCTAAGAAAGAGTCAATAAGCTTGAATATAACTTCTATAAAGCTTTTATTGGTTTTGTATTCTTAGAGAAAAATAGCTTATGGAAGAAAATCTAGGAAGTATATAGTAGACAAGCAAAAATAATAAATAAGGAATCTGTTATAACTCCACCACTTCAAGGTAAACTCGGTCAAAATGTTATACATCAGAACCACTTTTTCATTTGGTATTTCATTTTGCACTCATAGGTTAAAGATGTCTGATTATGTTATTTACCACTTATACTATTCTTTGTCGTTGCCTGATGTTAGTTTAATTGGTGAGTTTTGTGTTTCCCCAAATAATAACATGAAGGGCATGATCAAGATTCTGTTTTCCCTTCATTTCCTTTCTATAGTTGTTTACCCAGAGGTCCCTAATCAGAGTGAGCTTGGAGGGTATGTTTGCTAACCCATTGCCAAATAATGAGAAAAAATTAGTATAGATCCCATAAATGGGAAACTGGTATTCCTCAATACATGACTTTCAGCCTCTCATCGGAAATGTCATGCCTGTTAAGGATGTATGTTCTCCTTCCTAGTCCCAAATACCACATCTACAAGTTAAACCCTTTTCTCAGAGCATCAGAGTAGCCTAGAGGATAGGAGCGTTTGCAACTCACGTTGTCCTCAGACGGTCCGATGTAAATGCTTGGCAGTGGTGGGAACTTCATCAGAAACCTTGGGGGTAATGCCAGGCCTCTGCTCAGAGCGCCACCTAAGACCCTGCCATTGCACCCACTGCCAGGCTTTAATATAAGTTTATTTCTCATTTGGTACCTAATGTAAATGCTCTGAGATGATCACTCACAACTCTTAGTCAGAATGCAGAAGACAAGGAAACTGGAATCAGTAAAATGTGGGATAGTGGCCACAAAATTAAAATCAAATGCTACTTCCCCAAGGAAGCCGAGTTTGAACTTCAGAAAAGATACATCACCCTAGCATTTCCCTGAGATGGCTTTTTTTGTTGGTCCCTTTTACATCTCCTTCACAGTGGTTAGCACAGGTTCTAATTAAGTATTTGTGTGGTTATTTGACTCCTTCTTTTGCAAAGTCAGAGTCCAATCGCTCACATTGAATCCCAAACATTCAGCACAGTTTGTGGTGTGTAGTTGTATCCAAAATACATTTGTTAAGTAAATAAAGAAGATCTCTTTTCTCATCTGAGCATTAGTCTAAGGCAGTGGTTCTCAACCTTCTGGCCCTTTAAATACAGTTCCTCATGCTGTGACCCAACCATAAAATTATTTTTGTTGCTACTTCATAACTGTAATGTTGCTACTGTTATGAATCATAATGTAAATATCTGATATGCAGGATGGTCTTAGGCGACCCCTGTGAAAGGGTCATTTGACTCCCAAAGGGGTCGCTACCCATAGGTTGAGAACCGCTGGTCTAAGGCAAGCTGGGATCAAGTAATTGTAGTAGCATTATTCATGATGATTAGGACTTAAATGTATACAGTTATCACAAACTGTTACCTTTGTTATATTCTTTATTTTCTATCCCAGCATAAAACCATTAACTAGCATGTCAGTTGGAAGCTGCTTATCATTGCTCACACCCCCAGAAATTGCTGCTGGTAGGACAGTGAGGCGTGCCATTAAGTTGACCTAATTCAAAGCACTTGAGTGCAGTTAGATAATGTTCTGATGTTCTTCTGTGCTCTGGTCTAGGCGCTTACATGAGTATAAAGGGGCCTAATGAATAAGTGGCAGGAATTATCAGAACACTAAGTAGCACTTGTATCAAGAGACTATTATGCAAATATAATTAAAAACCATTAGTCACTGAAATTTTTGTCACTCTTCCCCTTTGGTGAGTGTTCATTTTCCTCTAGCTCAGTAGGCTAATTCTAAAGAATGATTTCATTTTCCAAATGCTCAAGAACAACAACTGTGCTCCTATAGGCCTCCGAATAGTTTAATAAAGCCTTTAGATTAACTTGCTATAATTTCTGGGTGGTAACCAATCCTACACAGAGGTGTTAAGAGGGCCGTGCATGCTAGAAATTATTATTGACACGATGTCAAAGCATGAAGACCTTCACTACAGAAATACCAGAGCATGTACTTCTTTACGTTAGCAGTGCCACCGTTTTCATTCTTTCTAGAGATTAAAGAACGACTTGAGAATAAAACAAGGGCAATGAATGCCCCATTTTTAGCTGGAAATATCCTTACGTGTAATAATCAGAAGACTAGTTAAAACCCTATCAGCAATGAATTTGCAGTGCAAAGAGGATGAAGGTAATAAATGATCTTGAATTTATTGATTTCCAGCTCCAAGTAAAAAAATCCGTGTGCCAAAAAGAAAAATCATAAATCGCTTCTTTGTGGGAAGCCTCTGCTTCCTGTTAGCAAGCTAGAACCCCACTGTACAGCATGGTGCAGCTTTCAAAGTGGAAAGCCCATGGAACATTAAGACACTGGCAGCCTCTCCTCACTCTCTACCCATCTTTTCAACATTCCTTTTCCCAGGTGTATTTGAGAGTTGTTAAAATTACTGATAATAGGGTCAAGCCAAATAGTTTCAGGATGCTTGGATGATTCATTGATTGATTGACTGATGAATTGATTCCTGAGTGCTAGGCAAGAGGAAGGAGTGATGACAAGAATTACTAGAGCTTTCCCTGAGTGTAGCAGATGAGCAGCTTAGCTTCACCTTGGTGCTTCTTCCTCACACCACTCCTATGGCAAATTCCAGTCATTGGAAATGTGGGGAGTCCTTCTGTTGACTCAGGCATGGCACAGGGGGGAAATAAAAAAATAAATAAAAATAAAACAGAAGAGGATCGGATATGGGGAAAACTGTATGTCAAATGTTTTGTCACCACCCGAAACATTTTATTATGCCTATAGATCCAGTGCCCAGAAAAGCCACCCAAGAGTATCCTATGCTAAAATATAATTGCACCATTTTATAATATTAAAGTTCATAAGGCAGTAGTTCTCGGTGTGCTAACACTGGACTAGAAACATCAACATTATCTGAGAACTTGTTAGAAAAGCAAATTCTCCAACAGGCTCCTGTGCATATCTACCTAATCAGAGTCAGGGCGCAGGCCAGGAATCTGTGTTTTAACAAGTCATGTAGGTGATTCTAATGTTTTCTGATAGCTGAGAATCACAGAAAAGCAAACAAAACCTAGAGAAGATGGTGTTTCTTTAAACAGCCAAATTTGGGTTGACAGTTTTTCCATGCAACTTGTATTTTTTATCAGTTTGCCACTCATCAAAATAATGTTTGAGTTTCTCCCTACTTTGTAGCTTTTCGCAGAAAGCCTGTTCATCTTTGCAGTGGATAGAGTATGTTCATGGAGAGTGGAGTAGGACAGGGTCACTGAGAGTGGGGAGGGCAGGGTCACTGACAGGTGTCACAATCTGGGAGCAGTGTTAGGCATTCAGTAGGCATGCACTGGGCATGTGAACCCCCAGGCTCTGAGGATGATGCTGCATGAATGTTCGCATAAGTGGAATAACAGCCTACCTGCTAAAGCTTTTAGACATCAGACTGTTTTAGAGTGGCTCCAGGATATAATTAATTTTATTCACTTATTTATCCATACAAATGGAAAGAAAACCAAACCAGGAGCCTGAAAACCTGGCCTACAGTCTTGATTTTTTGTTTATTTTAACCAAATCATGTAAGTGTTCTCATCAGTAGAATAGAAATTGACCCATCCATCCATCAAAGGGTTGTTGTGGAACTAAAAGGTGATAACGCTTAGGAAACCATACATTGTTCCATAACTCTCAGGTGTGGCTGTTTTAGTTGTACAGACTCTTATAAGATACTAGGGGCCTGGTGCACAAAAATTTGTGCACTTGGGGGGTGGGGGTCCCTCAGCCCGGCCTGTGCCCTCTTGCAGTCTGGGACACCTCGGGGGAGATGTCCACCCGCTGGCATGCCTGGCCAGCCTGGGTGAGGGGCTGAGGGCCATTTTCAGGCTGCCGACAGCCCCTTCAGGGTTCATGCACTGGGAGGTGGGAGGGCTGGTGAGTGCAGGCCTGGACGTTTCCCACTGGAGGGCCCACGATCGCACATGCCTGGTGGGCCCCCACTGCTGAGGGGACACACCTGGCGCAGAGCTGGGTGGTGAGCCAGGGGCAGACGCTGGTGCAGGATCCCTCAGTGGAGCCCTGCTGCTGAACAAACACACCCGGGGTGGAGCCGGGCAGCGGACTGGCTTCAGATGCTCCGCACTGTGCAGCAGATGCTCCCACACGCCTTGTGGAGGCCCCTGGGGGGCAGATGAAGGTAGCGGACCCTGGACAGGTGCTCCTGCACGCCCCGCAGAGGCCCTCAGGGGGCGGAGCCAGGTAGTGGACCCGGGACAGGTGCTCCTGGATGCCCCAAGGAGGCCCCAGGCCAGACCCCCCCACCCTCCTGACTGAGCTGACACACCTGGCACAGCTATGCCGGCGGTGGAGGCTCCATCTTGGCAGGGTTAATTTGCATACAGCTGCTCTGATTGGCTGGTGGGCATGCCCGTGAGCAGAGGCTCAGCCAGCCTAGGCAGGCAGTTGCAACAGAAGCCTCTGTTTTGCTCTCGCTCCATGGCTGCCGGCCTCCATCTTGGCTGCGCTAATTTTCATACAGCCGCTCTGGCTGGCTGGGAGGCTTGGCTTGGCTGGTGGGCGTGGCTTGGGTGTCTCGGGTAATGGTCAATTTGCATATTACTCTTTTATTATATTAGATGAGTTAATTTGTTAGAAGTTGGGTGTAAAACTGATAGAAGTCATTTCCTTTCTATATTTTCCAAGATTTTGTTCTATGAATAAGGGCACCTACAATGTGACTGAGAGAGGATCCACCAAGGGCATAGCAGCTCTCCATAGAGTCATTCCAGAGCTCCTGAAATCTAAGTGGAGTTATCATTTTGGAGAAAGAAAAAAAACAACTTAAAAGGACATTTTCTGTCAGGTCTACTGCTCATTTTTGGAGGACCGATCTGAAGACTCTGGTAGATACTGAACAGTTTCTTTGATTTATCTTGCACAGATCTTTTTGCTTTTCCTGTCTCCCTCTTATACCAATGCAATTATTTTCCATTCTATAAAGAATTTTATTGTGCATATCACCATTGCTTGGGGTTTAAGCCTTGCCATGACACACACTATGAGGTTCTACACATCTTTCTTAAAGAGTGGGGCTAGATGGCCTGTCCCTGAGCCCTTTCTATCTAAGCTTCTTTCTATCTATGAGCCTATTAGTCTATGCTTTATAAGTGATTTTGTTTGAAAAAGGAATTATTGGCTTTAGAAAACAATTTAAACACAAACTAGCTGACTAGTGAAATCATTTGTATATTATAAGTCACAAGATGGCAGGTGTCTTACCTGTTTGTTCACTTCAGCATCTGCAGCACTTGGTCCAGTACCTGACACAATAATTGTGTGGATAAATGAGTGACTGAATAAAATAAATGAGACTAGATCAGTAAGGGATTAGCTGCTGTCTAAATTTGTTCATAAATATTTGTTGGACACTGCTGTTCTGTTTTAATGGAAGGCATTGCTGATACAAGGAGCTATACGTTGATTGTGATGTATCAGTTTAGCGTTCCTTGATCTGCTAGTTTGCTCCTGAACTGGCTGATTTTTATTTCAGACATGATTCCCTTAAAGAAAGAACAGTAGGCAATGTTCCCTAACAAAGTTTTATCTTTCCTTGAAAAATCACTGTAGAACTACTGGAGCAAAACATCCTGTGGTTAGAAGGGTTTGTTGGAATTAATATCAAGTTAATTAATCAGCAAGTTCATCATTTAAACTGCATTCCATGGACAACTTGGATTTCTTAATTAAAAAGAAAATCTTCCTACAGCCCTGGAGTTGAGTTTATGTTCTAGTTTTTATAGTTCTATTCTACTGAAAGCCATTTTATACAGTTCCATAAATTTTCCATCTAGCTCTCAATGGCAGAATATAAGCAGTATAAATTATTTCAATCCCAAATCATTTATGAAAGCAATCTCTTGGCGATTTCTCCCTGTCAGAGCCCCTCTCTATTTTGATCTCAGGTAAGGATTTTTTAAATCATAGGTAAGGATTTCTCTCTTTAATCCTCAGAAGATCCATGTTTTCTGTGGCTTTTCCCCATTTAAAATGGATTTTGTGATTGTGTTTCACTTTTGCATTCAGAGTTCCTTGTTTTGATTGGTAAATGTTTATAAGAAATATAATCTCTCTTTATGCTTTTCTTTTTCCCTTCAAGAAGGAGCTTTGCATGGGAGCAGAGCTCTCCTGATAACACTCAAAATAAATCTCAAAGCTTTTGCCCTGTCAGAGGCCTAGACCTTATCATTCCCCTTTTAAGCCCTGTGATAATTGTTTATCAGTACATCCAGACGTATTCATATGGTTCTCATGACACAGGGTTTACATCTCTAGGAAGATAGCAGGAAGTGCACTTACTGAATCCTTTCTTAATAGCATTAATAGAAACCGGACAAAGAGGGAAATCTGGACCGGTTGAGTATCTCAAAATGAAAAGGCCATCTTTGCAGTATGGATGCTTTTTCATGAAGCTTTTCCCCTCTGCTCTGACTGGCTGCCCTGGAGAGGTGAGGATTTGCAAAATCCATTTCTGTCAAAGCTACAATCAAAATAAAAGATTTTTTATTAAAAATCAATCTAAACTCACTACTATGGTATTTCTTTCAGCAGCTGGAAGGAATCTCAGACAGAAATCACCCAAACATATATGCACTCAAAATACATGGGCCTAAAGCCCAACAGGACATTTGGGAGCAGGCACAATCTTTGAGTACAACTTTTGGGAGAGAAAGATTGAACATTCTACCTACAAAGAACATGGATTTGGGAGATACTAAATGTTCTGAGATGGTCAGAGAATTAGTTATGAACTGTGGTGAAGAAAGGAGATAGGAAACAGAACTATCAAGAGAAAGAGAGGGGGAGAAAACATGGGACCTGAGGAATATTTTGGAATCCTGGCTCATTTGGTCTGACATCACCTCTGAACACTGGGGCAGCACAGATGTGATTATTCCTTGAAGATCAGGATAAGAAACATGGAAAACAGATCCGCTGAGGTTGAAGTGGCTACACATGTTCTGACCTGCTAAAACGCCCATGAATGTTGTAGAATGGTGTAGTGGGAAGTGCCTGGCATGACTACTTGGCTGAGAACCCCTGAATCTGTATGACCTCAGCTGGTCACACCCTCTGGGAAGTAAAAGGTTTTCCCAGGCGAGTCATGTGCTTTGGGGAAAACTGGTTACATTTTCCTTTTTTCAAGGGAGGAAAACATCAGTCACTGGCAACTTTCGGAAGCACTGCATCATGGAAATTTCCTCTTCTTGCAAAACAAAGGCAACCAAACTGCATGTGTCTTTAACGAAAGCCTCCCATATCTTTCACTATTCAGTACTATTGGGCTTCTAAATGGTTTTAGAAATTATCCTATACTAGAGGCCCATTGCATGAAGAGATTCATGCAATAGGTCTTCCTTTCCCCTGGCTGCTGGCACCAGTTGTCCTCCTGCACCCAGGACACAAGGCTTTTGCTCCGCGGGAGCCTGCCTGAAATCTTCATTCAGCACCTGCATACGCAAATTAGCCGCCATTTTGTTGGGTTATTTTGCATACTCATCCAATTGGCTGGTGGGTGTAGCAGAGTTTTCTTTTACTAGTGTAGATAATAAAAGTGTAGTATGCAAATTGTCCTCTCGACTGAGAGTTATTCCAGAGTTTGACCAGAGGGTGGGGCCATCCAGAGAAGGGAAGGAGGCCCCAGCTGGCAGCTGGCAGCTGCTAAGGACCCTACCAGTGTACGAATTTCATGCACTGGGCCTTTAGTGTCAGATAAAAGCTCAGGCATGTATCTGGAAGGAACTCTTGTTGTGGACATACCTGCTACAAAGACAGGTCCCTGCTTTATTAAATGTAATTCCTTAGAGATTGCCCCCAGTATTTGTACCCCACCTGGGTCCCCATTTCAAGCCATTACCCAAAATGGTGTCCTTTTTTCATCTTGCTAAGTCAGTTTCTCTTACCTGTTTTCAAAACTCAGCTCAACTTCTGCTCTCTCTTGGAAGTCCATAATTTGTTAAGCTACCTTTTTTTGAATATGCGCCATGGGCCAGAGACTGCTGAATGCTGGGGACAAAATAATGCACAAACAGGCTCAGCCCCTACTCTTGTGGCCATTCCAGACTCAGAGGGAGGTGCACATTCATCTCATAACCACACAGATATATAATTACAGGCTGTGATAGGTGTTACCAGGGGGCAGTCCTCTGAGAGAATATAGCAGGGACATCTGATCCAATTTGGAATTCTTTTCTGACCTGGGTATTATAAAATGTATGCTCTTTATGCTATAAATGAATTTGTACAAATTCAAACTAAATTTAAACAGAGTGACAGAATATAAAGGACCACGTGGTCGAAATCCTCTTGGGGTCAGAAGTTAGTTAGTTGATTTAATCCATGACTGAAATGACAAAATTACTCAATGTAATAGCTTTTCAAATTTTATTGTGTATATTTCACCAGCTCAGTTTGATAAGTATCAGAACTTGGGTTACAAACTGGCTTAGATTTATCAGGAAATCATGTCTCCTGGTAACTGATTATTTTAAAGCTAAATCAGTCAGTCTAGTTCAATAAACTTTTATTGAACATGTACTATTTGGACAACATTGTGTTGCAAATTCCAAGGGAAATAAAAATGAATCAGACAAAAATCCCTACTTTTTAGCAACTAATAGACTGTTCTCTATTAGCAAATATGTTAAGTTTAAGCAATATACTTTAATTTAACAAATTAATTAAGTGTACTTTATAAATAAACAATATATTTTAATTTAACAAATGTAATTAACAAATATGTTAAATTTAAACAATATACTGTTTAATGATTTAAAGTGTACAAAAAACACAAGGATCAAGAACCTGTCATAGGAAGTGATTAATTACTACCACTGAGGATTAGGTGCATAATTTTTAAAGATAATCTACTGTACAAAAAAGGTAGGTTAATAAAGAGCTAATGACTCTAGTGTCCCAAGACAGATATACAAGTTGTACTGAAGGCTAAATCAGTTATTTTGTTGTCCCTAAAAAGAAAGCATATTAGTATTTGGTTAAAGTATTCTTTCAACCAGTCCAAATTCACCATTCTCAGGTGGATATTTTTTTAAAAGATACTTTGAATCCAGCAACATTTGCATTTCCTCAGTGTTTGTATACAGTGAGGTTCAAAAGAGAGAGACACTTGGTCCCAACCAAGGTGATTAGTTTTCATACTTACCTCTCTCTCCATGGACATTGGCTTGGTTTGCCCTGAGAAAGAGACTGGGTAGCAACATGGACACATGTTTATAGTATGTAGAGTGATTGGAATAGAAAGCACAATTACATGACGCATCATGATTTCAACTATTTTTAAAACATATAAGTATATAACCCTGGCTGGGTGGCTCAGTTGGTTGGAGTGTCATCCCATGCACCACAAGGTTGCAGGTTCCAGTCAGGGTGCATACCTAAGTCACAGTTCAATCCCAGATCAGGGCATGTACAGGAGAGGCAACCAATAACCAATTGATGTGTCTCTCTCTTTTCCTCTCCCTAAAAATCAATGAAAACATATCCTTGGGTGAGGAGAATATATGCACACACACACACACACACACATACTAGGGGCCTGGTACACAAAAATTTGTGCACACAGGAGGTCCCTCAGCTCAGCCTGTGCCCTCTCGCAGTCTGAGACCCCTCTGGGGATGTCCACCTGCTGATGTGCCTGGTCAGCCTGAGTGAGGGGCTGGTGGCTGTTTACAGGCTGGCCAAGCCCCACAGTGTTGATCCTCACCCCATTGGGGTGTGGCCAGCCTGGATGAGGGGCTGAGGGCTGTTTTCAAGCTGCCCACAACCCCTTCAGGTTTTGGGTCCCTACAGGGGTGACTGGGCAGCCTGGGTGAGGGGATGATGGCTGTCTGCAGGCTGGCCAAGCCCCCCAGTGGGATCCCTCACCACATTGGGGTGTGGCCAGCCTGGGTGACAGAGGGTTGTTTTCAGGCTTTCAGGCTGTCCACAGCTCCCATTGTCCCAATGTCCCAGCAAGGCTGGATGGAAGCAGGTTTCTGGGGTTTATTTATCTTCTATAATTAATGCTGTTCCTTTAAGCTGAGGCCTAGGCAGGTAACGAAGCCTCCTGTCTGCTTCAGCTTGCGGCTTCTATAATTGAAAGAATGTTGGCTTAGTAGTTGGACCCAGGCCTGCTGTTTGCTTCAGCTCCGAGGCTTCTATAATTGCAACAATGTTGCAAATATGTTGTTTTCTGAGCCTGGAAAAACCCAGCCGGCCTAAGCAGTTTACTCCTGCTGCAACAGAAGCCTGCTGCTTACTCTAGCTCCGCAACTACCAGCCTCCATCTTGGCTGAGTTAATTTGCATACAGCTGCTATGATTGGCTGGTGGGCGTGGCTTAGGCATCTTGTAGAAACAGTCAATTTCAATATTACTGTTTTATTAGGTTAGATATATATGCACACGCACACAGGCAGTCCTTAGGTTACGTCGGAGATCCATTCTATGGCTCAAGGTAACGCTATTTTCACCTGGAAATTGGAACCCACTTACATAAGCACCCACGTCACTCGCATGGAGCACGTACACAACAGCAATGAAGTGAAACAGTAAAAAAAATTAAAAGAAATATAACAATTTCTGACAAATACAACAAATAACAAATACAACAATTTGTGGTAAATAAATAATAAAAAACATAAAGCACATCAGTACATACATTGAAATGATGGAACTTTATATATATATATGGGAGATGGCGATGTAACCACGAAATGACATAAGTCAAGTCCAACGAAACCTGAGGACTATGTGTGTGTGTGTGTGTGTGTGTGTGTGTGTGTATCCAGACTGAATGGGAAGACAGACAAATGGAAACAGTTATAATATGAAAGTGAAAATAATCTTTGTCCTTTTTGAAAAAATTTTTTTAATATTATTAGTGGCTTTTAACTGAAAAAATTAATGAATTAGCAAATTAGGAAGTCTGCTTCTGCTTTTTCAGACATAGTGCTTCCTAATTTAGAACCACTTACTCATGGATGAATATTATAGGAATGGGTATGGCATTGCCTTTCATATGAATAGAATTTTTACTCCAAATTGCTATTAAAGATTAGTGAAAAATGCCAGCAAGTTTCTGTCTAGTTAGTTATTCAAAACACACACAAGAATATATATATATATATATATATATATATATATATATATATATATATATATATATATTATACACACACACTCAAAGGGAGACAAGTTGAAGCACAGAAAAAAAGAAAAAAGGAAAATGCAGCAGAGGGAGGAAAGGGAAGAGAAGTGGCAGTGTGAGCACAGGGTGGACAAGACCATGCTGGTGCACAGAGCTGCTGCACCATGTGCTCCTGGGTCCCGCTTACCTGTGTTCGAGGGTTGATCACATGGGCGGTGCTGACATTGGAACACTCAGCCTGACTGATGGGGACGCTGTGTCCTAACTCAGGTCTGTGCAGTGAGAAGCAACAAGCACCCCTCCCAAAGTGTCTAACAGTCTTGCTATAGAGAAACACTCCATCACTTTTCTGTTTTTCAGTAGGTCAAGTGTAGAGAAACAATGGAGTTTTTACAAATATGATTGTCAGATTCTGGTCCAGATTTTCATTTTAAACCCACTTTGATAGCAGGGCGACAACTTTTCCTCACATATCTGAGTAACTTCCAATGCAGTGGTGTATTCAAGGTTTAGGTAACTCATGTAGCATCACTCAGAGTTGGTCTTTTTATAACATTATTCTTATTTTTGTACCTTTCTGTTTTTTCCTAACTAGATTATACAACTCCTGTAGACAGTGACTCAGCTTCTACTTTCTTTGAACTGAAGAGGAATTAGTCCACTTGTTTATTCCATTTTCTTCCTGCCTTGTGCTTCCTCTTCTCTTCTTTACATCATTATATTCCAAGTGGCCCTGCCATTTCCCTGCACATAAAACCTCCACACAAGTAAGATAAGAGCATCTGACTGGAACAAAAGAATCCTAGCTTTCACTCATGTGTCCGCCCTAAGTAGTGATGTGTGTGACACAGGTATTCTGCAATCCTTCTGGGCCTTGGTTTTCTCATCTGCGAATTGAGGGGAAATCACCAGTTGAGCTCTCAGTTCTCCCTGCTCTGCTGCTCTGTATCTGTGATTGTCTCTAAGATACTTTCTGACTTAAAAAGTCTACGAGTCTTGGCTCTGCTAGATCAGTGTCTGTCTGAGTCTGCTCTATGGAGCCCTGGGGTTGTGTGGAGGTGTCTTGGGGGCTATTGTTCTGGGGGAACCAAGAATAGGGGGAGCTACGCAGACTGCTTCAATCAGAACAGCCCGCTTTGATCTATTTTAGATACTGGTCTTCCTGAATAAGATTTCATTTGAAGAAAGGTTTCTATGGTGGCTTTTTTAAAAAGAAGTTTTGAAAACCTCAGTACTAGATTAAAAAACTTTTTTAAAACCTTGTAAAAATATGTTGATGGTGATGATGATTCCTAAACAGATATCATCTAGAATTAAAGGACATTAAATTGCTATGTAACAAGGAGTGAATCTGAAATATTTTATGAGACTAATCCGTAATTGTCTTGAAAGAAATATCAATTTTAAACACCGTTGAACTACTTATTAAGCTGACATGTCAGGAGGAGACAAGGCAGGTGGGAATGTTTTGTACTAATTTTAGGGACTGCACAGAACAGTGACTCCCCGCTGAGAGCCTGGATGAAGTTTCCACTGGCTACAATGAAGAATAGTTATGAGAATAGGCAGTAGTTGTTTTCCTTTAGGGACACTTTCTTGGCAAATAAAAAAGATACATCAACTTTATGGTATTCCCACTTTTTAAAATGCTACAAGTCTATGAAGTCCAAAAATGTCACAACTTTTGCTCTACAACACTTAGCACAGTGTTAGGCATTCAAGTGGTGTTCAATAAATGATTGTCTTATGGAATAGGGTGTCAAAATACAGAGTGAAGCTAGACAGTTGACAAGCATAGAACCACCTAAAAGTCCTGTGTATAATGAAAGGATTTTTCACATTATCTTTACTTAAAAATTCAACCAAACCTTATTGACTCAGATTTTTTAAATTTATAATGAAGGGTCCAGGAGGAAAATAACACCCAATCTTCATTTTCTTTCTCCTTCTCTTTCTGTTAGGCCTATGAATACCACTGTTTGGCCCCAAAGTGTATTGAATCTCTTTTCTGAAGGCTTCCCAGCAAGGCTAACCATCTATAATAATAAAAGCATAATATGCTAATTAGACTGGATATCCTTCCAGATGACCTTCTGGATGAAGCCAGGGCTGTGAGGGAAGCCCAGGTCCTGGGTGCCAGAGGGAAGCCGGTGCTGGCAGCCAGGGCAAGGAAGGCCTACTCTTGCACAAATTCCATGCATCAAGCCTCTAGTCCTATATAATGTTGTTTCAGTTAAAAACATGTTGCAAGTTAGAAAAATTGATTAATGATTTGATTTGGGAATAGTGCCATCCCGTGATGTGCTCCTATCTCTCTTTTCTAGATGGCCCTCTCCATAGTACTTATTCACTGAATGTATGGAATTCATGTTCCCTCACTCACATCTGCTTTTCTCATTGAGCTTATCCTTTCAAGTGTCTGCAATCACTATCAAAACAATTGCTGCATATCTGAGAAAGGGATTTTAGAAAGCATCCCAGCCCCTCAAAGGCTCATTTCAAGTACTGTAATAATTATTTGACAGCATGTATAGAGGATCTAATATTGAGTAACAGGAGAATTTTGTCATTTAAAATCCATTCTGCCCTCTAACTACTTATGTACAATTTCCATTGTATCTCTGTTAAATAACGTGTTTGAGGTTCCCAAGAGAGCTCTCTCCCTTGAGCTATAACACTCCTTTGGACAGTCTATCTTTTATTGGAGTTTAGACATAATCATTATCATGTATTTCTCTAGCGTTTCAAAGGAAGACTTGTAGCAGGGCATCCCGGAAGCCTGCATGGCCATCTCTGCCACGGCGACAGCAGAGGAAACAGTTCCCCACCACAAACTCACTGCCTCCAGGGCAGATGCCCCATGAGTACCTTCATGTCAGGTCTGTCACCCCATGCACATAGGCATCCACACACATGCATGTGCATGCACACAGACATGCGTACGTGCACTCTCATGGTTAGACACTGTGATTAAGCTGAAGAGATTATGAGTCTGTCAGTCAACTGGCAGATTGTACCTGTACACAAAGCATAATTGCTTCCTCTTTTCCACCCAAACCTCACATGCAGGCGTCCCTCCAGTGTATGTGGTTCATGCTTCCTCACTGGCCTTCCTAACCCATTTTGGTTTCTCTCTCTTGGTTTTTTTGTTTTGTTTTGCTGTTTGATTTTCAGAAAGGAGCACTAACTAACCTGGAACCTGAGGTCCAGTCCCAGTGTGTCATTCTTCCTTGAGGCTCCATGGACCTTTTGATTCTTGATTCTGCACTCCTTTGCATGCATGAATTCCCTCTTCTACTGAGATTTCCATCTGTACAGCAAGTAAGGGGGAACCCTGGGCTGACTTTAATCTATAACTTCTAGTATAATCTGGGTAACTTGAGTCACGTAAATGAATTTCTACCTTCCATGGTCTTGTGAGCTTGGTGTATTTTCTATTTATCTGACATGCCAAACCACCCCAAAACACAGGGGCTTGAAATAATCCTTATTCTGATCTCCCATGCACTGGGAGGTGTTGGCCTCCACTAGGCCATACTTGCCTTGGACCTCACATACCTGCAATCAAATGGTGATTGGCTGGGAGGTGTCTGAAGCCCCCTTACTACTACCTGGGCTGGAATGGCTGGGGCATCTGAGGACTGATCCAGCATCTCTACCCAAGCCTGGGGTCATGGCTAACATGGGCCTCTCCACAGCATGGTGGCTGAGAGCAGCTGGGCTTCTTCCGTGGCAGCTGGTCTCCCCAGATTGGGCATTCCAGAAGGTTCCAGTGGGACTGAAATGCACGGTGTGGCCTGGCCTCAGAAGCCACAGAGAAGTACTTTGTGTTCTGTTGATGGGAGTAGCCATAGGCCAGGCCAGATAAACTGAGAAGAGAAGTGGACCTTCCCTCTCAAGGGCAGAGGGGCCTGTATGTATAGGGGGAAAGGGTATTGGTGGCAGCTATCTTAGAAGCAATGAACACTTTATAATTTTTAGCCACTATGTCACAGACTCATGTCCCCTTCAGAAAAAATTGTGTATGAACTCATTTCCAGAAACCCATTTCGAATAAATACCTTAGAAGCCCACACTTTGAAAGGGGCATCAGTGGCTCGACTGAACACACTTTAGGAATGAATGGCTTACTTGGTGGCTGGAAAATGACTGCATGAATGTAGTGTCCAACTTGCTTTAGAACTATTAGGTCTCAGGAAGAGAATGCACTACTGGCTATTGGTAGCTTTCAGACAAGGCAAACAGATATATGTTAGCAAAGATATCTCCATTCTGGTTAAACCCAAGATGGCTTACTTTCAGCCTGGTGCACAGTGCAAATTCATAAAAGCGTATTTTCTGGCACATAGTAAATACACAATAAAAAGTAGCCCAAAGTATTCCATTGAATAGTAGAGAATCACAGTCTGCGCAGAAACAGTACTCAGCAATGCGTTCGTAAAGCAACTTTATAGGCAGGAGCCTGGGTTTCAGTGAGGGAAGGGCTCTGCCCAAGGTCACAGGGCTTTTAGGAACAGAACCCAACTGCAGCTCATGTGGACTCAAATCCTCTCACTTATCCCAGAAAGAATCACTTCTCAAAGTGTTTAATGACCTGGGAGTTTTCCCTCAAAATGAATGCCATTATATTTCAGCTGGAGTTTTGCTGAATTCTGCAGAGAACAGCTTGATCCTCAATTAACTAGTGCTAGCATATCTTAGGCCTTTCACATCTGCCAGGTGGGTGCACAAATAGATAATTAGCTGTGACCTTGAATACCCCACATGGTTCACCCAGTTACAGATGTTGCAGAAAGTCATCCTGAGCTTTGATTAAATGTGGTAGAAAACCAGCAAGGACCTCTATGTGTCAAATGTAACTAATGATTTTGCAAAGACTCTTGCTTAATATAAGTGTGTAAATGTTAAATTCCACTTTGAGAGATTAAAAATTCAATTGGACATATCTCTACACAGTAGGTTCTTTAAAAGCTGTGTCAACTAAGGCTGATAACAATAGATATGTCTGTTATGTGTGCTATGAAAGTATAAATTACTCTTTTTATTAAAAAATAAACATATGTTGATGTCTTTATGTGTTTTCACCTCTATGCTAAGTACTAGGGGTAAGTAGTAAAAGATAAATTACCCCCTTTAGGGAGTTTACAATTAATTATAATAGTGAAGACCAGCACACATAAATATTAAGATGTAAGGAATGATAAGGTATTAACCTATGTATGCTTAAAGAGGCAGGAATTAAGAAAAGAAAAAGAAATCTATTTGGGGTTTGTGGTTGACAGGAAAGATTTCATGGGAGGAGTGCAGCTTGATGTGGACTTTTAATGATGAATAGGACCCAAAATGAAAAAGTCAGAGTTAATGCTGTAATGCTAGTACATTGTTCACGAGGAGCCAAGGATAAGATGAAAACTTATCTATAATCCAGTCTCAAAATACTACTGTTATAAAAAAAGAAAAGAAAAGAAAGAAAGAAACCTAGGATACATGTGAAATGGCAAAGGAAAAGGGGGAAAAATCACCAATACAACCTATGATATTAGAATCCTAAATCCACCTGTACTTTAAACATTAATCCTGTCTCTAGAAAAGCAGGCAAATGTTAACATCATTCATAAATTTATCATATCAGTCAGTAAATTTTTTGCATTAATCCTGGTTAAGTGATTAATACCTTTTGTCCATAGAATTATTGATTCTACAGTTAGCTTCTTGACTAATGACAACATATTCCCGTACATATAAGGAAAAAAATGCTTCTCATTGTTCTTCAAGTGGCCTTTTCAATGGTGGTGGAGTTGATCCACACATCAGCTTCATGTGCCTCTCAGAGGAAGCCCATCAGTTTGCTCCTGCGCCTTCTCTCACAGGGACCAGATCCAGTTTAGAAAGTGATGTTCATCACAAGACTCCATTTACTTAGTTAATGTTTCCTCACCAAATTTCCAATTGTTAAAAAATATAAAAAGGAAGCAAACCAGAAAAACAAACCACAAAACTGCCACCTAAACCTGTCAGCTTCATCTTCTCTCATAACCTCTTAGTGTCTGTCCATATGCATATGTATGCCCATAGTATTAACCCAATTTTATTTATTCACTAGGGGCCTGGTGCACAAAAATTTGTGCACTCTGGAGGTCCCTCAGCCCGGTCTGTGCCCTCTCGCAGTCTGGGACCCCTCTGGGAATGTCCACCTGCTGGCGTGCCTGGTCAGCCTGGATGAGAGGCTGATGGCTGTTTGCAGGCTGGCCAAGCCCCCCAGTGTGTATCCTCACCCCATTGGGGTGTGGCCAGCCTGGGTGATGGGCTGAGGGCAATTGTTTTCAGGCTGCCCACTGTCCCTTAAGGTTTTGGGCTCCTACTGGGGTACCTGGCCAGCCTGTGTGAGGGGCTGATGGCTGTTTGCAGGCTGGTCAAGCCCCATGGTGGCATCCCTCACCCCATTGGGTGTGGCAAGCCTGGGTGATGGGCTGAAGGGTGTTTTCAGGGTTTCAGGCTGCCCACAGCTCCAATTGACTCAGTGTCCCAGCAAGGCTGGCTGGAAGCAGGTTTCTGGGGTTTATTTATCTCCTATAATTGATACACTGTTCCTTTAAGCCGGGCCCTAGCATGTAATGAAACCTCCTCTCTGCTTCAGCTCTGGCTTCTATAATGAAACAATGTTTCCTTAGAAGTCAGGCCGGGCCTGCTATTTGCTTCAGCTCCCAAGGCTTCTATCATTGAGATATTGTTGCAAATATGTTGTTCCCTGGAGCCGGGAGAAGGCCAACCGCCTGCAAACAGTTTCACTCCTGCTGCAACGGAAACTGCCTGTTTACTCAGCTCCCTGAGTGCCAGCCTCCATGTTGGCTGGGTTAATTTGCATACAGTCACTCTGATTGGCTGGTGGGCATGGCTTAGGCGCCCTGAAGGGATGGCAAATTTGCATATTATGCTTTTATTATATAGGATTTTCTCTCCATTATATTATTAAACTCTTTCCCAACTGCTACATGCACTCCTAAAATTACTAGTTGTCTGATTGCAATGGTCATTCCCTCTATTTTCCCAGGGGTATGATAATCTCACCTCTGCTGTCACATTTACCATTCTGTAATTGTTTTTCTTCTTTTATCCACCTGCTAGACAATTTCCACCAAGAGACAGTTTCTCTTGCCTCAGTTCTACCAGTTTTCTCAGGGTATGGCATATAGATTCAATAAATAATTACTGAATAATCTAGAAGCCCAGTGAACAAAATTTGTGCACGGGTAGGGTCCCTAGGCCTGACCAGTGATCAGGGTCAATCTATGGGGTGACCAGTGGGGTGAATAGGGAGCTCCAATGGCACCACCTTGGCTGGCCTGAGACCTGTGGGCTGGGGACAGCTTCTGTGCTGTCTGTCACCTGGAGGTCAGTGCATGTCATAGTGACTGGTTGTTCTGCTGTTTGGTTGATTTGCATGTTAGGCTTTTATTATATAGGATTAATGACAGTGCATATATTATTTTGAGTCTGTATATCATAATCTATGTAGCTATTGTTTCTATGGCTGAGATTTAAAAGCTTTCCTGTTTTTTCACCTATTTATTGTTGGGGTTACTACTAAATGTTAGAAATTATAAGGATTTGAGACAATATATATGTAAGGCCTTTGAATCAGTATGTTCAATGTTGCCCTTTGTGCTGTCTGCTCTTTCCTTTCTGTCTGTATCCCTTTTACTGCCCCAGCTCCACTGCTCTATTGCCCCACCTTCGGGAACAATGCTAATTAAGGTGGCTGGTGAGGAAGAGTACAAGTGAAGCTCTGGATCTTTTTTTTTTGATGTACCACTCGAGCACAAATCTTGAGGGCTTATGGGGCAGTCTTGGACATCACCTAGTCCATTGGTTTGCTCTGAGCTAAACAGGTCAAAACCACAAGTGAATTATCCCAGAGAGAAAAAAATAACCCTCACTCTAAGCTCTTCAGAGAAAGCTATAGATGGTCTCAATAACTCACTTCAATGTGGAGAAACCCTTCTTTATATATATTTGTGGTTTATTTACTGTACTTAGCCAAGTGCCTTATGTAGTGGTGTACCTGAAGATAAGTATTCAGAGAAAGAAAAATGGAGCTTAGAATAACCATTAGGATTGGTATTGTTTTCCCTTGATTTTTGATGTTTTGTTGGCCCTGCTGTGTAGTGTGAGGTTTACCTGTGATGGCCCTGACCTCCTCAGCTGTATTTAATAAGAGGTAGGTGAGGGACGCTGCTCCTCCCCTTCCCCTCCCCCCATTCAAAGTGGCTCCTTACACTAGCAGTTCTGAAGTCCTTGGCTTCTTTAAGCAGAGCAAAATCAGTTCTCTCTTTTCAGGCACAGTAGGGAAAATGGATGCCATTAGCAGGGTTAGTGTGTGAAGCTTGTTTCCATGACATCCGAGTCTTATTCCTACGGGGAGCACAGCAACCAGTGCCTCTTTGTCAGGGCGATGCAGTATATCAGACTCTGTCAGACAGAACTGGGTTTTAATTCTGACTCTTCTACATACTGGCCTGTAGCATTGGTCAACTTACTCTAACAATAGATGCTTTAGTCTCCTCATCTATGAAATGGGGCTGGTATTCCTTCTCACAGGATTATTATAAAGACTCATTGTGAGAGTGTACATAAAGCATTTACTTATCATAGTGCATAGTGCCCAGAACATAGTAAATGGCATAGCAAATGGTAGCTATGGATTACTCCTTTTATAAATTCACTTGCTTTCAACTCTTTTAATTGACTAATTTAAAACTTCAGTAGGTGGAGTTCTCTACTGAGGTAAAAGAAATAGGGAGATTGGTGTCATAAGTATGGTCTTTGCGGTGTAATTAAAGCTCAATGACATTTATAAAATATACTCAATGTGCTGAAAATCTAGGCCATCATGTCTTCCCTCCACATTTGTATGAGTGCCATTGCATGTCTGCTAACATCTCTTAGGGGCAAATATTAAGCAGTCAAAATGTAGTAGAGGTAAAGGGATAATAGATGTAATTCCTGCCTTCAAAGAATGCACCTTCTATTAGGTTCAATCATGTTGAATTGCTACTTTTATAGATAAAAAATGGTAAAATATTAATAATTTTATAAGACTTGATGTAATTATTGGACAATGTTTATAATCAGTAAGAGTGGAAGGAAGCATGTTTTGTTTGCTAAATGAGAGTTACTCATTCATTTGAGAGAATGACTACTTAATACATGCCGGAGCTATGGCGGTAGATTTATGGAGAAATGAGACTTGATGGAGGCCTCTAAAAGTGATGACTCCTTCTCATTCCTCCTCTCTTCCCTTCTATTGCATTCTATTGAGTTTTCCTAAAATTGATAGAAAGACAGAAACAACATAGACAGCAATAGACTTACAGACGTAAAACCTGGGTTCAAATCCAGACTCCTCCACTTTTTTGGGTGAACTAGGTCAAGTGAACTTTCCAGGTTGTTAGTTACTCTTCTGGTCTAAATGAGAAAGGTATCAGTCTTGCCCTAACTGGTTTGGCTCAGTGGATAGAGCGTCGGCCTGCAGACTGAAGGGTCCCAGGTTCAATTCCGGTGAAGGGCATGTACCTTGGTTGTGGGCACATCCCCAGTAGGGGGTGTGCAAGAGGCAGCTGATCGATGTTTCTCTTTCATCGATGTTTCTAACTCTCTATCCCTCTTCCTTCCTCTCTGTAAAAAAATCAATAAAATATATATTTTTAAAAAGATATCAGTCTTGTTGGGGTGAAACTAAATGAGACAATATATATGAAAGGGTGCAGTACAGTGTTTGATCCATTGTTTTTTGTGTCTTTTCGTTCTGGTCATGGTGTTATCAGAGAAATGTGTGGATGGTGTTTTTTTGTTACTAGTGGGAATGAGGTTTTTGAGGCGCCGCTGGAATTAGCATTTCTCAAGCCCCACAGGAGGGTGAGATGTGGTAGAAAGTTTTATTTGTGTAGAGTTACATCCCTGCAGTTCAAAAGTCCCATTTCCCTTCATCCAGTCATGGAAGATGTACAACTGGGGACTCAGTAGAGCTAGAAGTAAAGCCAGTGTCCAGAGTTTCTGTTCTATGGGAGAGCTGGGCCCAGTTTAGTATTAGGCTAGTTATAGTCCATCAGTTCATCAGACTCTGAGCCATGGGGACCCCACACAATTGACTGCTGGATTATAACATGAGTGATGTGGGCAAAGATGAGAATCCAACAAGCCAGTTGATGAGAATCCAACAAGCCAGTAGCAAGCCAGGAGCAGGAACCAAGAGAGCAAAAGAGAAAACTCCTGTATTTAGAAGCTTTCCATGCTTACAGTGGCCAGGCCTATTCTGGCCAATGATGTGTCCTCACATGTGACTGACAAAAAAGCACCTTCCCTATGTCACCCAGACTGTACTGGGCATGCCTACAATATTTGGCCTTCCCTTTGCTTCTTTCCAATTATTAATAAACTAGAGGCCCGGTGCACGAAATTCATGCACGAGGGGGTCCCTCAGCCCAGCCTGCCCCCCTCTCACAGTCTGGAACCCCTCAGTGGATGACCTATGATGGCCCCAGTCTGCTAGGTGCCTTTTGTGTGTGTGTGTGTGAGTGTGTGTGTTGCCACTGGGGACCTGCCCCCAGCCGCATCTGAGGCTCAGAGCAGTCCTCCTGTGTGTGTCTACCTGCTGGGGGCCCGCCCCCAGGCACACCGTGAAGGCTTGGAGCAGCCACCCCCTCTATGTTGATCTCTCAGACTCTTGCCCTCCCTTGCATGTTGTTCTCTTTTTTGAGCTGTGGCCAGGGCTGGGTGCTGCCTGCCTCCCAAGCTTGTCTACTGCCCATCTTCCTCCAGCCACCAGGAAGCAAGGAAAACCCTGCCTCATGGTCAGGCCAGGCTTTTCCTGCTCCCTGATCCCTGGAAGGAATCTGGGAAGCTGCCAAGCAGGCCTCCAGCCCCCAAAAGCTTGCTTTCCTGCTCCCCAGTGCCCCCCAAAGGGCCTGGGGAGCCGCCAAGCAGGCCGCCGACTCTTTCCCACTCACCGATCCCCTGCTGCCTTCCTTTCCCACTCCCCAGTGCCACCAAGGGTTCTGGGGAGCTCCCAAGCAGGACCTCGGCCCCTGCAGCATTGCTTTTCTGCTCCCCGGTGCCCCGCAAAGGGCCTGGGCAGCCGCCAAGCAGGCTGAAACCCCCTGCCGCCTCTTTACCGCTCCCCGTCCCGCTGCCTTGCTTTCCCACTCCCCGTGCCCTGCAAGGACCCTGGGAAGCCCATCAAGCAGGCCACTGACCCCCTGCTGCCTCTTTCCCGCTCTCCAATGCCCCTCCAAGGGCCTGGGAAGCTGCCAAGCAGGCCGCCGACCCCCTGCCACCTCTTACCCGCTCTCCGGTGCCCCACAAAGGGCCTGGGGAGCTGCCAAGCAGGTCGCCAAACCTGCCGCCTCTTTCCCACTCGCCGGTCCTGGGTCCTGCGCTGTTCTGCCCTGCAGCCGCTCTGTGCACTCGGGAGGTCCCTCAGCCCGGCCTGTGCCCGCTCACAGTCTGGGACTCCTCTGGGGATGTCCACCTGCTGGCGTGCCTGACCAGCTTGGGTGAGGGGCTTTAAGGCTGCCCACAGCTCCCACTGACCCAATGTCCCAGCAAGGCTGGCTGGACGCAGGTTTCTGGAGTTTGTTTATCTTCTATAATTGATACTGTTCCTTTAAGGTGAGGCCTAATAAAAAGCTTCAGCTCGCGGCTTCTATAATGAAACAATGTTGTTACTCATGTTGTTACTCTTAGACTCAGGCCCGGCCTGCTGTTTCCTTCAGCTCCCGAGGATTCTATGATTTATACATTTTTGCAAACATTTGCAAACATGTTTTGCTTTCAGACAAGGATAAGCAAGCCAGCGCGCAGACAGTTTCACTTTCACTCCTGCTGCAATGGAAGGTGCCGTTTACTCCGTGAGTGGTGGCCGCCATCTTGGCTGGGTTAATTTGCATACAATCGCTCTGATTGGCTGTTGGACGTCCCAAAGAAACGGTCAATTTCAATATTATGCTTTTATTAGTTAAGATTAGAGACCCAGTCCACAAAAGTTTGTGCACTCCGGAGTCCCTCAGCCCGGCCTGTGCCCTCTCACAGTCTGGAACCCCTCTGGGGATGTCCATCTGCTGGCCAGCCTGGGTGAGGGGCTGATGGCTGTTTGTAGGCTGGTCAAGCCCCCCAGTGGGATCCCTCACCTCATTGGGGTGTGGCCAGCATGGCTGACAGACTGAGGGCTGTTTTCAGGCTTTCAGGCTGCCCATAGTCCCTTCAAGTTTTGGGTCCCTACTGGGATACCTGGCCAGCCTGGGTGAGGGGCTGATGGCTGTTTGCAGGCTGGCCAAGCCCCCCAGTGGGATCCCTTACCCCATTGGTGTGTGGCCAGCCTGGGTGACAGACTGAGGGTTGTTTTCAGGCTTTCAGGCTGCCCACAGCTCCCAATGTCCCAGCAAGGCTGGATGGAAGCAGGTTTCTGGGGTTTGTTTATCTTCTATAATTGATACACTGTTCCTTTAAGCCGAGGCCTAGGCAGGTAACAGAGCCTCCTGTCTGCTTCAGCTCTATAATTGATAGAATGTTTCCTTAAGTAGTCGCAGGCAGGACTGCTGTTTGCTTCATCTGGAGGCTTCTATAATTGCGACAATGTTGCAAATATGTTGTTGTCTGGAGCCAAGAGAAGCCCAGGTGGCCGGCAAACAGTTTTACTCCTGCTGCAATGGAAGCTGCCTGTTTAATCAGCTCCATGAGTGACGGCCTCCATCTTGGCTGGGTTAATTTGCATACAGCCACTCTGATTGGCTGGCGGGCATGGCTTAGGCATCCCAAAGAAATGGTCAATTTCAATATTATGCTTTTATTAGTAAGATGGGTTTTTTACAATGGTATCAATGGGTCTTTGGTTTCAGCTATACATAATGTTGATGCAATTGCTGAATAAATGATGATGGTGTCAGCCTTCTGGAATGACCTCATGTCTTTTCAAAGTATTTCAGCATTTCATCCCCCGGTGCCTGCCAGAACATTCCATTAATTGTATAGTTTTTTTCTGTGGTTCCCATACACACACACACACATACACACAGTTGAGTCCATCAGTGATTTAACAAGTACTTATTGAAAACACACTGTATACTTTGAAGATGAATCAATGGATAAAATAAAGTTGTCGTATAAATGGTGCTTATATTCTATTGAGAAGCTAGGCAATAAAAAATGAGCAAACAAGTATATATACAATCCTAAAGAGTGAGAGATGCTTGAACAACAATAAATAGGGTGAGTGGAATGGTAAGTGGGCCTAGATGGGAGTCTTAGACTTAGTAAAGAATTAAGCCATCCAAAGATCTGGGGATGAGCTTCCCAGGAAGAAGGAAGAGATTGCAAATGTCTCCAGATGGGAAATATCTGACAACTTTCAAAAATATCAATAAAGTTAGTCTAGCTACGGAAGAAGGAATAAAGGAAAAAGAAGGGGGAAAAATTAGCCTTGTAAACCTGGTTTAAATATAATGAAAGAGTTTTTCTATCTGTACTTGGAAGCAATAAGGGTAAAGAGTGGAAGAAGAATGATGTGATTGCTGTGTATACTACATGAAAATGAGAGGGGCCAGTATGTGAGCAACTATCCAAAAGGAGGTGAGGAGGGTACAGCAGTCACCCAGGCAAGAGCTCATCATGGCTTGAACTAGGGAGGGAGTGGTAGGAGTATTGAGAAATAGTATCTTTTAAAGAAACAACAATTAATCCTATTGCTAATAAATTAGATGAAGGAGTTGTAAGAAAAAGAGTAATCAATATTGCTCTAGATTTTTGCCCTGAGAAACTGGATGCTTTGTGATGCCATTCACAGAGGTGAAAGGAGCCGGAGAAAAGAGCAGGCTTGAGGGGAGGTCAGTCAGGTTTGGGCTTTTGGGTTTGGGGGTTTAGTGTGTATTTTATTATTATTATTATTATTATTATTATTATTTCAAAGAGTCAAATGAAGTTGAATACCTCATTCCATTGTCAGTGGAACTGAAACCAGACAATTAATGGGTCTGGGCTGCCTGTCGCTATTTGAGCCAATTAAGCAGATACGTGATTGAATCGTATATGAGTGTTTATTTCAATAATGCTGGCAATGTGGGAGAGCAGCAGGTCATCCACACAAATCTGCTCTACTCCTCCCCCTAAGCCAGTTGCTTATATTGGGTAGAAGGACAAAGATGGCATGGGAAAGTAGGAATTATGGGGAAGAAGCCAAGTTATAATGGTTACAGGTTTTAGGCAATGCAGGCTGGGGGTATAGATGGTGCGCACCTCCAGGAGCAGATCATCTCAACAACAAGGTGGTTCATCTTTCCCTGATCATAGGCAGTTCTCAGATAAAGGAAACTGTTTTGCATTCCTATCCTGGGTCTTACAACTCTCAGCCAGATTACAATGTGCTTCTCTAATCAGAACAGAATAATCACAGTTAACAGAGCATGATTAATATTTCTTATAATTATAGCTAATCTCCACTATTCTATTTCTGCCCCTAACAGAACTTTATAGCTCCACATGATTTTATAGAATCTTTCCAAGGCTAGAGTCTTAGCAACAGATGATATCATTTATGTATAAAGCCAGAGGGTTGTCTACATATGTCGTGTCACTTTACCCATGGCCAAAGGAATTTTCTGGCATTCAAAGTAAACAATTCAAGGCAATGTTGTTAATTTAATACAACAGTGATCTGAGCTGTTAAGGACATAGTACTTTCAAAGATGAAGTTGAAGGTCTAATCTACACTTAAACCAATGAGTTTGAAGAGGGAAACTGTTCCCTATCTATAGACATACTTCACCCTTGAAAATGTTTATCATTCAGATTCAAAACTGAAAACTACATATTAAGAAGATCAGGTATGACAGAAATTGGACTCACTGTGAATGTTGTCTCATTTCATTACTATCATTTAGGGTTGGATTTTGAACTCCATTTTATGGAGTAGGAGACTGAGATGGAGAAAAGTTAATCATTACCCCAGGCTCACAAAACAAGTTGATCATAAGTGATATTGAGTGAAAATAGCCCCAAGAGCAGGTCTTCCTGACTCTAATTTGAGGAAATGACTGGCAGGAAACCCTTGTTCTCTTGGATGGTGGGAGAACACCCATCATAGAGCTTGAGTGTATTCACCTCACTCCTATGATGGCTGTGAGTGCCTTACTTCCTCATGCTTCTGCTTGCAGGAGTCCCAGGTACTGACTTTAAAGCAGTACTCTGCCCTTTGTCCCAGCTTGCTCACTTGCTCTCTCTCTCTCTCTCCCCACTCCCCTCCTTCTCTTTTCCTCTCCTTCCCTCCCTTTTCTTGCCTTTCTCTCTTTACCTCTCTCAATCTCAATTTCTTTTCTTTCTTTCTTTCTCCCCTTCCTTCCTTCCTTCCTTCCTTCCTTCCTTCCTTCCTTCCTTCCTTCCTTCCTTCCTTCTCTCTCTCGGATGTACTGAAGATGGGGGGGGGGGCGGTTGGAGAGGTATCACTAGCAGATGTCACACCAGGCAGTGGGCTATCTTCTACTGCCTCGCCCCTCCGTCTCCTCTTGCTATTTCCTCTCTCCCTCTTCAGAAGCCAGTTCCAACCCAAGGCTTGTACATAATTCTGTCAAACCAGGTACCAGGTACCATCTATCAACAAGCAAAATACTCTCCCCCAAAATAGAATTCCCTTTCTAAGAGACATTCCTGAGACTAGCATGTCTCTCAGTTATAAATACAGTTTTTGAAAGTTTCCCAGTGGAAAGAAGTGTCTCAAGCTAGAGAGGAAGTTCAAAACCCTCAGTTCCAGCCAGAATGACTAAAGAATGTGTTCAATTTGATTTTTACCATCCTCTGGCCATGGCAGTTCTCACCTCACTACAATCTGTTTGTACTTGCTAATTTATCTTTTTTTTTCTATTCTGTTTACTGAAATATTCAGGGAAGTGTTGGAAAATTACAAGGAGATTATGCATAGCCAATAGTGAAATAATACAAATATGAGTGATAATAAACACTAATTGAGCATTATAAATATTTCCCACTTACAATGTAGTATTACTTTGTGCTAAAGTTTTTTCATGTTTTATGAATTAATACCAATAAATGCCCCTAAGAGTTCAGTATTATCATCCTTAATTTACAGATGAGGAATCAATAACTCAGGAGGTTGGCATAATTAATGTACCAAAATGTGCAAAGCTGGTTGCTCAGGCCAGAATTGCAGGGAAGGACTTCTAAGATCCAACTGTAGGGTTCTGGCTTGGCATTATATGAGAAGAGGGTAAAATTGGGGGTATCCTAACTTTTATGTTGGATACATACTGTGAACTGTATGCCTGATGCTTTGTTATGGGGAAGCTACATTTTTAAGAGAGGGAAATAAAAGCATATTTATTTCTTTTTTCATATTTTTATTGAGGAATTGGTATTCCAAAAAAAAAACAAAAACAAAACAACTGCACATAATAAATGTTCACCATTGGTGAGTTTGGACATATGTATGCACTCATGCTAACATCACGTCATCCAGGTCATAAACATTTTCATCACTTCAAAAAGTTGTCTTCTGTCCTGTTTTTTTGTGTGTGTGTTTGCTTTGTGGTAAGAACACTTAAAATGAGGTCTACCCTGGTCACAAATTTTGAAGTACTCAGGTAACTCTTGTTAACAATAGGCACTATCTTGTAGAGTAGATGTCTGGAACTTATTCATCCTGTAGCACTGTAAAGTTTGAAAAACTATTTTGACTAAAATGATCATGCTTTCACATCAAAGCAGATTCAGAACCAAAAGGAAGTGGGAGAAAAATAAATACACGTTGTGTATACATGATGCACATAGCTGATGTGTTATGACATTTACCTTGAAGAGTGAGAAGCAAATGGCAGACACTCCCCCTCTCCTCATTCAAAAAGGATGTCACAACAGTTCTGTTGTCTCATTTTAACGTATTTATATTGCACCTGTCAACTAAAATAATTCAGAGTCAAGAGACTCATGTATGTAATTTCCTTTTAAAACAGAAATGATTAATTCAGTTTAATATCTCCCCCAAACACCATTGTTTATGGCTTTTATAATTAAACTAGTGGCCCAGTGCACAAAATTTGTGCACATTAAAAGGGGATTAATTAGAGGAAATATTTTAATATTGCTATTTGTCTTTTCTCTATAATAGAAGTGTCAGAGATTAAAGAAAATTAGTAAAACATATATGAAAATCTTCCCCCTGTCAGAATCTGGGGTGCACCATGGAACCCAGAGTCAAATCTTCAACCACCCATGTGCACCTCAAAATCGCTTGAGACCCAAACCTGGCTGGCCCCCCTGTCAAGCTCTGCCAGGTGGGTGGTGCAGCCTCAGGTCCCCTGGGTGCCAGGGCAGGGGGGCATGGCCTGAGGTCCCCCATCAAGCCCTGCTGGGTGGAGGGAGTGGCCTGTGATCCTCCAGCCTGGCGCCGGGGAAGAGGATGCAACCTGAGTTCCTCTGGCCTGGTGCCAGGGTGGGGGGAGCAGCCTGAGGTCTCCTGTCAAGCCCTGTGGGTAGAAGGCATGACCTGAGGTCCCCTGTCAAGCCCCATTCAGGAGGTGGGTGGGTGCACAGCCTTAGGTCCCTGCTGATTGCTCCTTAAGCCTCGTTATGGGAATTTAGCCTCAGCTGTGGGGGCAATTGACTGGAGTGATGGTCAGTTTGCATATTCCCTCTTCATTATATAGGATACCTCATTCTCTGCCCTTCCCCAACTGTGATAATTGCAACTTGAACATATAATTTAAACTAACTCTTTTCCTCATTTGTAAAATGGGAGTAGTACCAATATCACTATATAGGGCAGTACAAGGATTTTAAAAAGTGATTGAGGATGAATATAAACTAGTAGATTTTGGTCAAGGTCAATCTTCTCACCCTACTCTTCCTCTAGAATAGCGGTTCTCAACCTGTGGGTCAAAACCCCTTTGGCATTCGACTGACCCTTTCACAGGGGTTACCTAAGACCATCCTGCATATCAGATATTTACATTACGATTCTTAACAGTAGCAACATTACAGTTATGAAGTAGCAATGAAAATAAGTTTATGGTTGGGTCACAACATGATGAACTGTAGCTAAAGGACCAGAAGGTTGAGAACCACTGCTCTAGAATGTAAAAGTTCAAAGGACCAGGACTAAATATGGTTCAGAGCTAGAGGTGCAGAGATTGACAAGCACTTAATATCCTTCTTCACCAGTTTCATTGTTTTGATGATGATACTATCTCTACTATTAATACCTACATTTTGAGGTAGTGCTTACATTATAGAGCCTGTGCCTTGCATGCATTTTCCATAATAGATGGCAGAATTTGCTCCCATTGCTCTGAAATTAATTCCCCTTAGTCTCTGAGCCATGAAATGATGCAGTCACCATGCTGTATGAATATATTTCAAGGACTGCATGCATGTACTTAATTAGAAATTGTTATGTGTTTTTATGTTTCTGGTTCATTGTGGGGTGGAGTCGGGGCAACAGAGAACAAGGTGGGAGAGACACAGTGTGACTGTGCGCTGATCCACAACTGATAGATGATGTGTAGACAGCACTTCACAGTTTACAAAACACCCTATTTTCTGTTTAACTCCTCTCAGATGTCAGGAGGGGTTGGCGTTATTATCACCTGCAGTTTGCAGACAGGAGGAGAGGCTGACCTTCATTGGAGTGACTTGTCCAAGATCACAAAGTGCAGTAGAGACTCACACCAGGTTCTCTGCTCTCAGGACAGACCTGGAGCTGGTATAGTAGGGTAGTGAAGGGTACTTCCTCTTTACCCAGATTGCTCAGTATTAACATCCCAATTTTGTCACTTATTATCTGTGTGAGCTAAGGTAGGCAAATCACCTCACTGTTTAGTGCCTCCGTTTCCTGTTCTCAAAATGGGAAGAAAAAGGAACCTACCACGTTGGGTTGTCAGGGGAATTGCGTTAATGCATATCAGGTTCTTAGGTCAGAACTGGCATGTAGGAAGCACTAAGTATTAATCTGTGCATGTGTGTATATGCACGTGTGCCTATTTTTATTTGCACACCTGTGTGTGTTTTCATCACCCTGCACTGTTTATCCCATTTCTGGAAATCTCTCACACATTAGCTGCTAAAGTGTATTCTAGTTCCTTTATACGAAAGAGCTGACTCCTGGCAGTGGCAGTACGTGTGGTATATTTATGAGGAAATTGTCAAGGAAGCATTAGATCATCCACCTGGGAACAAGGCCCCGATGTGTAACAGTGGAACAGAGACAGAATTCTGACCTGTATTATAATCTTCATTAAGACGCTTCTCAGATAAAGTCCCAACACTTCAAGAGCTGATTGCCAAGGCAACCCCATGGCCCACAGGACCCACTGCAAGCTATAATTTAAAATTTCATGCAGGAAGGAAAAGTTACTGTTTTCACAGAGAGTGTGTAGATCAAACACAAGGCGGAACAGAGTGTCTGCCCAGTGCAGCGAGCATGGAAGTGGCAATGTGGCTCCTGCATTCTTTCCTAGTCAATTTTATTGATTAAACCTCAAACTAACCCAGTGCATGGTGCTTGGATGTCTAAAACCAGCCTTTGAACAAAGTGAGGAGACTCAATCTAAACAGCCAGGGCGTGGAAATACTGTTGGAAATACTACTGTATTTGCTTTATCACCACCTAAAACCAAGGCACCAAAGTGAGTTTCAGAGGCTTTAAGGTCACATGTGCTGCATTCTGTTCTTGTCTTGGAGCTGCCGCGTTGGACTCCCTGGCTCTTTGCTAATGTACATGAGCATGAAGTTCTCTGAACAAGGCAGGGCAGCCTCTCAGGCCTCCCCGGTGGGTTAAGGCCGATCCTAGGCTTACTGGTCCAGGGACACTTCCCAGTCAGCCTCATCCTTTATCCTTTCTCATCATCTTTATGGTCAGAGAAAACCAGGACCATTTGAGTCCATGTTTTGCTTTTTCTTACCTGGTGATAAAGGACAAGTCACTTCTCTCTGCCCCAATTTTCCTACTTGTAAATGGAGATTAAAACTATGCCCTTCCTTACAATGTTGTTAGAGGGATTAGATGAGAATCATGTGTGGGGAAGTGTTTGGGACATAGCAGGTACTTAAATGTTAGTTCAGAGAGAAAAAGAGAGAGAGAGAGAGAGAGAGAGAGAGAGAGAGAGAGAGAGAGAGAGAGAAGGCAGTACTATTAACTGGCTTTTAGAGAAAGAGAACTTCTAGAAAAATATAGATGGGTGTCTGGCTTGTTAATAAAATTTTAATTTGACTGAGATCAATGAAAAGCTCCATGTGTTGACTGCAAATAAATACTCATCAGCAATCCCAAGGAAAATCTATCAGGGTATTTCCTTTCATTGAAGAGCAATATAAATATTGATCAACTCTCCTAATTGACCTGTGGTTTGCTTTCATACATTAAACTCCTGTCCTGCAATTACCTTTGTTTATAATTCATTATGTCACATTAGAAGCTAAACATGAACGCTGGGTCTGCAGCCAGAAATAAGTACCACTTAAAGGGCCCTTCTCTTATAACCCCACCCCCCAACCTGCCTGAGCCTCTTTACAGATGTTCTGAGCAAGAGTGAAGGGAATGTCCTCACTCATCCCAGGTAGGCCAACCTCTTATATCTGAAATCAAAGCAATGGCATGGCAGAGCCAAGAAACAGCCCCCTCAGAAATAAACAGCACACCAACTAGTTAAAAAAAGGAATATTGGACTTGATGACACAGAGAGAGCTGGAAAAAATGCCAAGACAACATCTGTTTCATGAAGATGGCTAAGGGCATGCTAATCATCTGGCTAATGGTGGTCAAAGCATTGAAGATATTCCCTTTAAAGGCAATGGCAGTGCATTTGGTCTCCTAGATTAAGAAGCAAAAGAGTATTAATTTGCAATACTGGCTGCCTACAATCCAAGACAATGCGCTTCCAGTGGCTATGTCTTGCTATGTCATTCTAGAAAGGCAGTTCCCTCTGAAGACCTCAGATGTAACATACAAATTGATTTTTAAAAATATACTTTTATTGATTTCTGAGAGGAAGGGAGAAAGATAGAAACATTAATGATGAGAGAGAATCATTGATTGGCTGCTCCTGCCCCCTACTGGGGATTAAGCCTGCAACCTGGACATGTGCCCTTGATGGGAATTGAATTGGGGACCTTTCAGTCTGCAGGCCGACTCTCTATCCACTGAGCAAAACCAGCAAGGGCTGCAAATTGATTATTAGTAAAAGAGTTTCTTGCTTAGTCCCTGCAAGGGAAATGAATGAATGAATGAATGAATGAATGACATAGAAAGGCGCTTGACATCCTGCAAGTTCAAATACATTATAGTCATGCCTTTCTCTACCTCTGTTCCTGACTGGCTTCATGACTACACCTTATTGTTTGTTTCTCCTGAGTAAATAAGAATCCTTCCTTTGTATCTCTGCTTCTCAATATCAAGACAAAAGTCTTGCCACCAAGTGAAATACAAGCTAAAACACTGAGTAGCTGACGTTGGAAATAGGAACTATGTATGTCTGGCCCTGTCTCCTTCAGTGTCAATATAGGGTGGGGCTGGAACCCCCCCTATATAATCAGTGCATGATAACAACTACCCACATGAGAAGCACACTTTTATGAGTATCAAACACACTGGTTTCATTGGTTCTCATTTACATTAAGGGTGTTTTTTGTTTGTTTGTGTGTTGTTGTTTTTTGTGTGTTTTTTTTGCTTAATTCTGAGAAAGTTGGTTTCAGTTTTTCCCTTGGTATACCTTTGTCCTTTGATATGTGATAAGGGATGATTTCTACTTATTATAACAGGAAATCTTTCATTGATATCAAAGGATCTCAGTAGAATACTCTTCCAAGTTTTGGTGGCATTGCAGAGGAAGGCTAAAGGGGAGGTAATGCAGCATCCTGTTTTATGTAAAGATTACATATTTGATTATACTTCTATTTTATTTTTCATTTTCATTTAGATAGATTACTATCAGAAGGAGAATGTAAAGCAATAGAAAACAAAATTCATGAGATAATTTAAAAACAATTTAGTTGGTACAATAATTTTAATATACAAGGGTGGGCAAAAGTAGAGTTACAATTTTGAATACATGTATTATTTTCTTTATGAACAACTATACACTTACTCTTGCCTATTCCTATATATATATTTATATGCAAAGGCTTTATTCCCAAAGACCATCCAATGTAATTCTTTCAGATCATACAGAAGTTGTGCTGCCTATGCAAAGGGGGTGCATTTAATGACCCCCAGTGGATGCCTGAAACCACAGATAGTGGTTTTTTTTCCTGTACATATATACCTCTTCACTTACAGGAAGCACTGTACAGCTTCTCTTCAGTATATCCAAATTGCCAGCTAACCATATTTGGGGATCATTATTTCGTAGAAGAAGCATTCCTTGAACACAAGCACTGTGAGACCACAACAATAGATCTGATAACCGAGAACCGAGATAGCCACTATGTGACTAGTGGGTAGGGAGTGTCTAGAGTGTGGAGACGCTGGACGAAGGGATGACTGTGTCTGGGTGGGATGGATGGTAGGGCTTAAAACTTCATCCCACTACTCGGAATGGTGCACAGCTTAAAATGTATGAATTGTTTATTTCTGGAATTTTCTGTTTTATATTTAAGAGCTGAGGATTACCATGGGTAAGTGAAACCTCAGAGGAACTGCAGATAAGGTGGGACTATATGAAAAATGGAGAGAGGAAATGACAATGCCAAGATCACTCAGTGAACAGTGACCAGGGGGATACCAACCCTAGGACTTTCACTCATTGCATTTCCTTCTCAAACATGTTAAACTCACAGGAAACAGAGATTGGTGATGGCGAGGCAGTAAAATGGCAGGAAGGATGGCAAATCCTGGCAGGAGAGCTGCGGCTCACTGCACACTGCTAATTGGCTTGATCCTCCTTCCTGGTGAGCCCCCACACCCGCCTCAGAGCCACCAAAACCCAGCGCTCCATGTCATCATTAACCAGGGAACCGAGCTGTTGCGCAATGTGAAGCTCATTTCCTATTTCAGGCTTAGCAACGAAGCCACGGCTCAGAGACCATGGACCAACGTTCAAATTCCACTTCACCTCTTCCTAGCTGTGTGAACTTGACCTTAATGTCTCTGAGCCGTGGCTTCTTCTATGAAATAGAAACAATGTCCTTTTCCTCTTCGGGTTGTAAATGATGTGTAGATTACATGGCATAGAGTAAGCTCTCTACCAACAGTATCAATTATTAGTCCAAAAGGATCAACACATTTTCTGAATTTGTCATTTCAACTTTGTAGCCTCAGATTTGGTCATTTACATGTGAGAGAGTGTCATAGAGCTTCCTAGTGGAGTCTTAGGCCTTGGTGCTAGATTCTGTATTAAAGATCATTGTAAATCAGCCTAGAATGCCACAGAGATATAAAATCTAATTAATGACCTATTTACTCCATTTCCAGCTCCATGTTCCATGTCCTTCCAAGGTGTCTGTTGCACTGAATTGCAGGTCAGCTAAAGATCGCTCTTTAAAAGACTAAAGCAGCCAGGGAAGTTTTTAGACAACGGGACGGGATCAATGCCAAGGCTGAGTCTAAGCTGAAATGCTCTTACATCCCATGCCAGGAGCCACGGGCGCCAGGGACAAACAACACTCAGAGCATGGCCAGGTCTGAGGGGCTCTTTCCTTGGACACCCTTCCCAGAAACGCTGTGCAGGCAAAGGGAAATAAAGGCCACCAACCACATGCTCGAGGGAACCAAAAATGGTGTCGCCATCGCAGCCTACTGGGGCTTGTTTGCAGAGCCTGGTTCTGGGGCGAACAGTTGCCATGTGTCTTCCTGCCTCGTCTCAGCACCTATTTAATTTCAGATCCATTTCTTTCCTATTACAAATAAAAACAGCCACAGTCACTTTTAGGCATGAATTGCTTTCTGGAAAGTGTTGTGCTCACGTTGTCAGACAGTTGTCTTGGAGAGTGACATATTCCGGATCCCGTGTGATAGGGGAGCAGTTCAGATAATCATTTTAAATATTTTACCAACACAGAAGTAAAATATTTAAAATGTGTATAGTGATAGTGCTGCTGTTTATCATCCTCACATCTTTTTTTTTTTTTTTAGTTTCAATAAAACTTGCCTTTTGAGCAAATGCAGTCAAGAGCTCTCCCTAGAATATTATCATTTATAATAGATGCTCCTGAATTGTTAATTTTTATTTATACTAGTAGCTGGGGAATCATGGAAACCTGAGGATGTGCAAAAACAAAAATAATTTTCAATTGGGGAGATGAGGGTAAGCCACGGGAAAACTTAGTGGGCACCGTTGGAGCGCTCTGGCTCCTGGAATAATGAATTAGTCCCCCAGAGGACGGGGACAATCCCAGCAGCTTACTGTGCCCCGGCTGTCTGTCGGGAGGTAGAATTCTCAGACACGGTTAGGAGTGACTGTGGAACGCTTCCCCTGGCCTTTGTTTCTGGGGTGTGATTGTGAGCAACTTTTCTCCTTCCTGGTCTTCCCTTTTCTGACAGAGAAAAAGCAAAAACAAACTCCAAACCTGAGCGTGATGCCCGGAGTCTATTTGCATGAATATTGCATAATAATTGAGAGACAGCATCCTATGAATTTTCAGGTGTTTGCTTCCGATTCATTTTTTCCCCATTTACATAAAAGTCAGTTGGCACAGGAGTCTGTGTTGCTGCCCTAGTGGAGTCTTCTCAAGGGATTTCTCACAGAGATGTATGTGCTTGGAACCAAACTTAGATTTTAAAAATATATAGAGAAGGTTCTGCAAAATACCATGGAAATGCCCAGCTCATAATTCATTCCTGTCACACAAACACTTCCAGCTAGGCTGACTCCTGGCCCAGCATTTACTCACCTGGAAACTATAAAGGGTACAGCATTGAAATTTGTACCTTCCTACAACTTAAGGACTCTCCTTCCTACAACTTAGTCCCTCGAAAGAAAGAAAGTAAAATTTTCCACATCCTCCTTTTACAGTCGGGGCAGGGTATGTGGCTAGAGTGCAGCAGAGAGAAGTACAGATGACAGAGCCAGACTTGTGATTAGCATGTGCATCAGGTACATTTCTCATCTTTCAATCAGGGATACACAGCATGACCTCATTCATAGAGTCATGAGGGATAGTAAGAAGATACACAGAAAGGCTTAGCACCATGTCTGGCATATAGATTATAACTATTACTTTATTATTAAGGGTTTGGTTTTTTTAAATTTCTGCTGTTTGGCCTCAAAAACCATTCTATGGAAAAGCAAACTCTGGACCTGCCTAAATAGAAAGTAGTTTAAGTTGAGATGTGACAATTCTGTTACAAAGAAGAGAAACGACTTTGCTTCAAAACTGGACAGAATGTGATCTCTCATGAGAATGAGTCCACTTTTCCTCCCAGAAGGTTGCCTTTCCGGGAGAGGTGTTGAGGGCAGCAGCTCTCTAGGCACCGCTCAAACTCACTTGCCAGCTTCATCTACTAGAACAAAGGGTGGCGAGGCAGACTGTGTGCAGGACGAGAAAGCTCCTTCCTGGATTGTTTTAACTCATTGCTCAAGCCATCATTTCATTTGCATCCCTCTTATGTGTGGGCAGAGTCACATGTGGCAATGTACAGCCTGGGGGGAGGTAATTAATAACAATTCAGATAAAGGGAATGCTTCCCTTTTGGCAAGGACATCATAGATCAATTTAGTTGAATATGCCCAGTTCTGTTGGAATAATAAACTCTTTCGTAGTAGTAGAGATATTATAAAATCCATGCACTTGTTCAACTGGAATGGGATTAAAGACAGGCAATTAATCTCCTCTGCATTTTCTTAATGGGGAAATAGATTTTTAGACATAAGCTTTGTATAATTTTTAAGTAATTTAGAAACTCGTGCTCTATTTGCTGTGTAAGAGATTTCTGTCCCAACTAAATTCAAATGTTGTTGAAATGTCATGAATGTGTAATCAATCCATGGAAGTCAGATTTAATTATCTTTTACATTAACTATGCACTTTAGGAATGGTGTCAGATCTAATCCCATTTGACCCAATGATGTAATGAGGATAATCATTTTTGTGCCCACTGGTGGATAAGGAAATGGAGGAAAGGAAAATGAAGGGTCTTACCCAGTTAGTGGCATGGCCAGATTACAACCCAAATCTCCTACCTCAAAGTCCCAACAATCTATATAATAAAAACCCAATGATCATAACACCATAATAACCAAAGACCGGTCACCAGGAGGTGCCTGGACACTGCGTCTCTCAGCACCAGCAGAACCTGATGCTAGGTCTGGGTCTCAAGCGATTTCATGGATGGGGCCCCTAGTATCACTATAAAGGTTTCCAACTGGTATAAGCCATAGTAATGCCTTCCATCTCTCTGTATATGGACATGTTGCCTTTATTCTGTTGACCCAGTGAAGAGAGCAATTTAGGTCACATCAAACCACTGGCACGCTAGAAGTTGGCTGCAGTGGGAGTATTCACACTATGGAAATTATCAATGAGTTAGGTTTCTGCCTATGTACCATCATGATAACTAGCGTAATGTAGATTCTGGAATCTACCACAAGGATTCTGACTTGGCAGCTTTTATTCTGGGTTCTGAATTAGTATGCTTTGCATAAAACCCATAGATCTGCATTTCATATATATATTTATATTTAAATAAACTAAATAAATTAAATATTTAAATATATTTAATTTATAGCATTATATAATACTAGGGGCCCGGTGCATGAAATTTGTGCACGGGGGGAGGGTGGGGTCCCTCAGCCCAGCCTGCCCCCTCTCACAGTCTGGAATCCCTCAGTGGATGTCCTATGATGACCCAGTCTGCCAGGTGCCTTTTGTGTGTGTGTGTGTGTGTGTGTGTCGCCACTGAGGACCTGCCCCCAGCCACATCTGAGGCTCGGAGCAGTCCTCCTGTGTGTGTTTACCTGCTGGAGGCCTGCCCCCAGGCACACCATGGAGGCTTGGAGAAGCCACCCCCTCTATGTTGATCTCTCAGACTCTTGCCCTCCCCTGCATGTTGTTCTCTTTTTTGAGCTGTGGCCAGGGCTGAGTGCTGCCTGCCTCCCAAGCTTGCCTACTGCCCATCTTCCTCCAGCCACCAGAAAGCAGGGAAAACCCTGCCTCGTGGTCAGGCCAGCCTTTTTCCTGCTCCCTGATGCCTGGAAGGGACCTGGGAAGCCGCCAAGCAGGCCCCCAGCCCCCAAGAGCTTGCTTTCCTGCTCCCCAGTGCCCCCCAAAGGGCCTGGGGAGCTGCCAAGCAGGTCACCGACTCTTTCCCACTCACCAGTCCCCTGCAGCCTTGCTTTCCCACTCCTCAGTGCTGCCAAGGGGTCTGGAAAGCCGCCAAGCAGGCCCCGGACTGCCACTGCCTCTTTCCCGCTCCCCAGTGCCCCACAAAGGGCATGGGAAGCCGCCAAGCAGGCCCCCGACCCCCACTGCCTCTTTTGCACTCACCGGTACCCTGCTGCCTTGCTTTCCTGTTCCCCAGTGCCCCAGAAAGGGCCTGGGAAGCCCACCAAGCAGGCCGAGACCCCCCGCCGCCTCTTACCCATTCCCCAGTGCCCCTCAAAGGGCCTGGGGAGCCGCCAAGCAGGCTGCCAACCCTGCCGCCTCTTTCCCACTCACCAGTCCTGGGTCCTGAGCTGTTCCGCCCTGCAGCCGCTCTGTGCACTCAGTAGGTCCCTCATCCCGGCCTGTGCCCTCTCACAGTCTGGGACCCCTCTGAGGATGTCCACCTGCTGGCGTGCCTGACCAGCCTGGGTGACAGGCTGATGGCTGTCTCCAGGCTGGCCAAGCCCCCCAGTAACGTCCCTCACCCCATTGGGTTGTGGCCATCCTGGGTGATGGGCTGATTGGCGCTTTCAGGCTTTAAGGCTGCCCACAGCTCCCATTGACCCAATGTCCCAGCAAGGCTGGCTGGACGCAGGTTCTGGGGTTTATCTTCTATAATTGATACACTGTTCCTTTAAGCCGGCCTACTAATGAAGCCTCCTCTCTGCTTCGCCTGGCAGCATCTATAATGAGACAATGTTACTACTCTTAGTGGTTAGGCCAGGCCTGCTGTTTCTTTCAGCTCCCGAGGATTCTATGATTTATACTATGTTGCAAACGTGTTTTGCTTGAGCCAGGCTAACGGAGCGGGCCGCAGTTTCACTTTCATTCCTGCTACAATGGAAGATGCCATTTACTCAGGTCCGTGAGTGGTGGCCTCCATGTTGGCTGGGCTAATTTGCATACAGTCACTCTGATTGGCTGGTGGGCGTGGCTTACCCTGTCCCAGAGAAACGGTTAATTTCAATATTACGCTTTTATTAGTTAATATACCAGAGGCCCAGTGCACAAAAATTTGTGCACTGGGGGGGGGGGGAGATGAGGGCCTCAACTCAGCCTGTGCCCTCTTGCAGTCTGGGACTCCTCAGGAGATGTCCATCTTCTGACTTAGGCCCGCTCCCAGGGCAGGCTGGTTTGCCCTGAAGGGTGTCCCATATCAGGGTGGGGTTCCCACTGGGGTTCCTGGCCAGCCTGGGTGAGGGGCTGAGGGCTGTTTGCAGGCTGGCCATAGCCCCTTCAGGGTAAGGTCCCTCCTGGGGTGCCTGGCCAGCCTGGGTAAGGGTTGATGGCTGTTTGCAGGCTAGCCACAGCCCTTTCAGGGTAGGGGTCCCTGCTGGGGTGCCTAGCCAGCATGGGTGAGGGGCTGATGGCTGTATGCAGGCTAGCCACAGAACCTTCAGGGTGGGGGTTCCCCCTGGGGTGCCTGGCCAGCCTGGGTGAGGGGCTGATGGCTGTTTTCAGGTTGGGCACAGCCCCCAGAGACCCAA
Source organism: Murina feae (assembly GCA_004026665.1). Classification (NCBI taxonomy): domain Eukaryota; kingdom Metazoa; phylum Chordata; class Mammalia; order Chiroptera; family Vespertilionidae; genus Murina; species Murina feae. Next base: position 79,768 of record PVJC01001292.1, read on the forward strand.
CCACCCAGCGCAGCTGGATGGAAGCAGGTATCTGGGATTTATTTATCTTCTATAATTGAAACTTTGTTGCCTTGAGTGGAGGCCACAGCTGGCCAGGGCTGGTGGGAACCTTGGCTTCCTCCATCACTGGGGCAACCAAGCTTCCCTCTTGCTCCAGCTCCTTGGCTGCCAGCCGCCATCTTGGTTGGATTAATTTGCATATACTCACTCTGATTGGCTGGTAGGTGTGGCTTGGGTGTGGCAGAGTGACACCAATTTGCATGTTTCTCTTTTATTAGTGTAATTTTAATATATCTATTATTTAACAATATTTCAAAAATTTTTAAATTGTGTACCATTAAAAATTCAAATGGAACATAAATATAGAAAAGACATTTTTCAGACCCACATCTGCCTCTTTTCTACTCAGGTCCTTCCCCGGAAAGTAACCAATATTATCTTTGTGTTCTTCCAGTGCTATTCTATTCATACAGAGGCAAATATATATTTAATTTTTTTTCTATTTTACACAGATGTGGATCATTTTACATAAGCTCCTCAAGTGATTCTGGGATAGGCAACATGAGGGTGTTCAGTCAACTCTTCTAAAAAGAGTGTCGACTCCTCTAGAACAAATGGATGCCCATGTAATCTGAACCAGCATTCTCAAACTTTAGTATGGGTTGGAATTACCTCCAGGGCTTGTTAGAGTACAGATTTCTGGGCCTCTGTGACCTTAAAAACAACAATATGTGGTCCTTATGAGATTGTAGATACTGTCCTAAGCATATATATCTTGTTTGTGCAGTGATTCTATGAGATATATATTATTATATTCCATTTTACAGAAGGAAAATTGAGGCAGACAAGTAAGTTCTCCAAGTTCACTAATTCAGGTGGTAGGTGGTAAACCAGCCTGACCCACAAGCGTAACCATCAGTCTGTGCTGCCTTTTAGCAGCAATTATGATTAAGAGCCTCTCTCTCTACATTTTCACCTTTCACTATGCTTCCAAATGTGAACATGTAGTAACACAATAGATAAATACCTACATTTTCAACAGAAGAAAGTTTTATTTAAGATATGCAAATATAATTTCTTTTATTAGTTGTTAGTTTCTCCTGTAATGAATTTGAGATATTTTCCAGTCACGTGTAGCTCTTCCGAAACAGTCTTGTAAAATAAGGCACACCAGTATTTTGAACTCAACAACAAATGTTTAAGAATACAGTGATTTTGCTGACACATTTGGTCACAGAACATTTATTTACAATATATAAAGTATTGCCCAGACTCCTATGAATGGAGCTATTTAATTTTAAAAAGTAGGATCCAGTTATTCTGTGTATTGGGTCCAACTCATACCAGATTTGCAAGTATCAACTGTTACTTTTTCACAATTTTATAAATGTTCTGATTCCACAGGTCAGCTAGATGGCTGTGGTGGGAGTATTTACACCATGGAAATCAGCAAAGACTAGAAAACAGGCCTTTATTTTTCTTTGGATAACTGGTTGTTAAACATTTATCAGCATACCACTATTCAGTAGGTCTTGTATCCCAAAGCAAATACACACACTTTCCTTAACAGGGACTTTGAAAGAGAAAGATAGTTGAACCAATACATAACATTACTAAGATTGGCACATCAAATAGAATCTTAATCACGTTAATGACTGAATTCTTGCCAGTAACCAAAAATGTGGATCAGATCCACAGAATTTACCTTTCAGCTATTAAGTATAGAAATAATTATTTCTGAAGTCAAAGCCCCTAAAGCTAAATGCATGATGAGAAAAAAGTGCTCCCATGTCCTCACTCTGATAGTCCTGAATGCAAATCACAAGTCTAGACATTCAGCAATGCCTCTGGCAACAGAATGAGCAACGTGAAGTGTGTCTGGGGCAGGTCTGATAAGTTAGTATCATGCTTCTAAATCTCCCATTTTTGACTCTTGTCACAAGCATTTCCTAAAAGCAGTAGCATTTGGAATTTCCTAGCATAAAATAGGATTGGAAGTCTCTCAATTAGGTTAAGATTATGCATACTGTTGGCCTATTGACCCTCTCTTTCAGTAAAAGTGATAAGCAAGGAACTTTCTCTACTCGCTTCAGCGATGGCTGCAGTTTCAACTTTTGAGGAAATGTCCTTGATGGTTATTTTAGTTACCTACTCCATGCCTGTTAAACCCAGCTGTTGATGGTCAGTAGTTACATTCAGTAAACAGAGAAAATAACATTGACCAGAAACTGTGAGTGCCGGGATAATCCTAAGTGAAAGGGTGTAACTCCAGGTGGCAATGACATGGCCATGGTGACCAGCATTGAGGGTAGGGGGAGGAGCAGTATTTTCAAGGGCTTTCAGGTTATCCCAGTAGAATCTGCAGGCTTTGCTGACTCCAGATGGCTCTGTCCTATGTTTTCACAAGTTCCCATCGTTCTTAAAAACGACATTGAATCCCCAGCACTCAAACAGCTGTCCAAAAGCTTTCCCAAAAGATCTGCATGAGAAATAAAGGTCTTCATGTGGCTCTGTTTCCTCAGTACCAGAGGAGTGCATAGGTGTGGGTGGAAGGGTATCACTTAGGATTCCAGCTCAGGACAAGCCCTTTCCTGAATCCCCGACATGGCAGCCTGGGACCCTCATCCTCTCAGGTCCAGAAAGGACAAAGCCAACTCTCTTTTTGAAGTTCTGTACTGTGTGTGTACAGAGCAGTTGTGTAAGATGAGCAGTGTGGTAAGTCATCATATACCAATTACAATGAAAGTGTGGAAGTTGGTGAATTATTGACCACATTAGTGAGCAGAGTGAATCAATTACTCTCCATATAATGGCATCATTTTTACTTACTCATAAGTCTATTTGCACTCTTGAGTAAAAGGGAAAAGGGAGGAGTTACTTCCATACATGTTATCTATGTCATGGCCCCACCCTCTGGGAATGCACTGCTCAGCAGTACTACACTCTATCTTCAAGGACACCTGCCATCCCTTTTCAGAACTTCAGTCCAACATAAGCTGCATCTGCAAAACTGGGGCTGGGCTGCACCGTGTCCCCCTTCCCTTCAGTGTGTCTTCCTAGGCAGTAACTGACCTTTCCTATGGATGACTGCCCTCTTCAAATGCCTCAGAACTCCAGTCTCACAGCTAACTCTTTGAGTCAGGGAGGGAGTCTCGCCTGCTCTGATGAGGTATGATTTCCTTAGAATAGTCTCCAATCTACACTGGAGTGGTCTCCTGATCACCCGAGTCAGAATCGCCTGAGAGTACTACTAAAAATGAAGACCAATGGGCACTTCCTGAATCTAATAAATCATAATTACACCCCTCCCTGCTCTGAGAAGAATTCCTGGATGCACTAAAATTGGAGACCTCCATGCTGTCGGTTAACACAGTCTATAGGTAGTGTTCAAGGTGGTGTTGATGGAAGTGGGGGAATAAGAGCTCTGGTAAATTGAGGAGGAACATTCCAGATGGAAAAATTGTTTTGGTTTCTTCTCACAGCCTCGATGTCATTCCATATGTAATACCCAGACATTGACTGACATGAAAAACACAGGAAAGCCTTTAGTTCCTTAAACTGGCCTGACCAGTGAAAAGATGTGAGGTTGGCGGAGAGGTGAGTTCAAGTCACAAGATTTCCATCACTGTTCGTGTCAGTCAATGTCATCGCGGCCCTGTACTGGGAGGCAGGCAGAGACTGTTTGAGGATGTTTAGGAGGGTTGTTGAGAGGACAGAGAAAGGAGGATTGCCTTAAGGAGGGGAAACTTTCCCTTGATGACAAACTTGCAGAAGGTCTGTCTTTCTTGTGGCCCAGGTTTCCCAAACATTGCTGTTCTCATCAGACAATTTTATCTAATTAACATCTATTTTTCACTTCTTTATGCAATAATCAGCATTCAACTACCGGAACCCAGCTGCTGATGCTAAAAAGTACTGAAAAAATAAATTCATACATTAAGTCCTTAGGTGCCCTCACAATCACCTAAATCAAGATACAAGAGTTTGATTCCTTGACTCCCCTCTCTTTCTTTCTCTCCTTTTTTAAAATATATTTTTATTGATTTCTGAGGGAAAGGGAGAAGGATAGAGAAAGATAGAAACATCAGTGATGAGAAAGTATCATCAATCAGCTGCCTTCTACATGCCCCCTACTGAGGATCAAGCCCCCAACCCCAGCATATGCCCTGACCAGGAATCAAACTATGACATAGATTGAAGCTCAATCCCTGAGCCTTGCCAGTTGGTCTTCCCCATTTTTCTTTTCCCTACATTCCTGTGTTCCCTTTTAATAGATCCTTTTGTGACTTTGGTTCCATTCCAGGACCTATTATTAAGGCCATACAAAAAGGGTCCATGAGCAGTAACAGAAGTTTCCACCTAAGGATAGTAAGAGACTTACACATTTACATATTGCAATTTTTTTATTTGGTTTTAAGAAATCAAACTAATGTTGTAGAGCATTTTATTTAGAGTTAATAATCATGGATCTATTTGCTACAAAGAATTTTATTCTCTGGAGAAAAACGGGTGTCATTACTTTGAACATTCTTTGTGTTAGCTTTATAAGAGATGTGGTCATTGAGATCCTTCCCAAAAGGCCTTGCAAACTAACTCAACTAATGCTTAATTAAATGGCTAATTATTTTTATAATGATTCATTTTTAAAAGGTCAAATGTTTAATTCTGTCAAATTACTTTCCATGTGCAGTATGCACATTTTATAACAATTTGACCGCCATAAGTCTTTGTTTGAATAAGAGGAGGGGAAGGGAAGAGAGAGAAAGAAGGGAATGAGGTGGAAAAAGAAAGAGAAGATGGAGGGAGGACAAAACAAAGAAAAGAAAGGAAAATGGAGGAAGGCAGAAGAGAAGAGAATGATAGATTGTGGCTTTTTATGACTAATGTGAAAAATGTGGTGTAGATCTAGAACTTGGGGTGTGACTGCTATTTCAAGTCTAATGAGAGGAGTGGAGAGCCAGGATTTGCCTAAGGCTTGCTTCCTATATGCCAACTATTTTATGTACTTCAGCTCATTAAAAAATGTTAAATAGTTGAAAGATATAAAATCCTTGACATTAAGAAACTAAGACTCTCTGAGTTTACATGTCATGATTAACAGAGTTATTACCAGTTGCAAGATCAGACATTGGAGCCAGATATGATTGTTCAAAAGTGTCCTGTTCCCTTTCCATGTCATCCATGGTTGTGCTTCTGTTTCCATAGCATACCATCATGTCTATGATTTCTTTTTTAACTTGTCTTCAGTCACAGTTGACATACATTATCTTAGCTTAGTGAGTAGACATCTGAATAACTTGGGAGATGATCACCCGACCTAGCACAACTCATAATTATTGCAATATTATTGATTATAGTCCCTATGCTGCACTTTACATCCCCATGGATTTTTTATAACTGCCATTTACTTCTTAATCTCTTTCATCTTTTTACCCATTCTCCAATCCCCCTCCCATCTAGCAACCATTAGTTTATTCTCTGTATCTATGAGTTAACTTCCGTGTTATTTGTTCATTATGTTTTGTACATTCCACATGTTAAGTGAAATCAAGTGGTATTTTTCTCTCTCTGTCTGACACTTCACTTAGCCTAATAGCCTCTAGGTCCACCCATGTTGCCACAAATGGTAAAATTTCATTTTTTATGACTGAGTAACATTCCATTATATATGTGTACTATCTCTTTATCCATTTACCTATTAATGAACATTTCATTTGATGTAAATAATGCTGTCATAAACATAGGAGTGCATATATCTTTTCAAATTAGTGTTTTGGATTTCTTCAAATAAATATCCAGAAGTGGAATTGCTGGTCATAATTTTTTTGAGGAACCTCCAAACTGTTTTCCATGGTGGCTGCACCACTAACAGGGCAGGAGGGCTTCCTTTTCTCCACATCCTCACCAACATCTGTTACTTTGTTGGTAATAGCCATTCTGACATGTGTGAGGTGATATCTCATTGTGATTCAATTCGCATTTCCATGATGATTAGTGATGTTGAGCATCTTTTCACGGGTCTCTTGGCCATCTGTACATCCTTTTGGGTGAAATGTCTATTCAGGTCCTCTGCTCATTTTTATATTGGACTAGGGGCCCGGTGCACAAAAATTTGTGCACTCGGCGAGGGGAGGAGGGCGTCCCTCTTCCTGGCCTGTGCCCTCTCACAGTCTGGGACCCCTCGGGGAGGATGTCCACCTGCTGGCATGCATGGCCAGCCTGGGTGAGGGGCTGAGAGCTGTTTTCAGGCTGACCACAGCCCCCTCAAGGTTCGTGCACTGGGGGATGGGAGGGCTGGTGAGTGCAGGTGTGGATGTTTCCAGCTGGGTGGCCCACCATCGCAAATACCTGGTGGGCCCCCACCACTGAAAGTTGGATTGCCTGAACTGTATTCTGACCATTCTTAGTAGCTTTCAGTAACCTGAGCATAAAAAGAAAGAAATTAAATGATAGCATTACTCAGTAATCAATGGTATGGTTTTGCTGGCTGGGTGTTTTGGAATAATGGTACTACAAAGGGAAAAAAAGATTGTGCTAAGAGAAAATTAGATAAGACTATCATAGTACACAACTTAGAAAATAAAACTTAGAGATTGGAAAGGAAACAGAAATGTTAAGAGATAACCTATGGACATAGACATAGAGGGGGAAAGGCCTGGGGGGGTGGGGTTGGATATGAGGTGGAAGGGGTCAATGGGAGAAACATATACAACAAAGGGAACATCTGTGGCCAACCTGCATAGTAGGCTCTGCCATGGGCCACAGAAGCTCCCGCACACCCAGAGCAGGCCACAAGGTTGGATCCAGGCGGGCAAGCAGCTGCCGATGAGCCTCCGAGGTCGTGTGGATCGCGATCGCTCCATTCCCAGCCCCGGTTGCAGGGCCGGGGGCCAGGCTTCCGCCCGCCCTGCAGCCAGCCGCCACTGCCCAGAACCCACCTCCGGCAAATGCTCCATTACCAGCCGCAGCTGTGCCGGCAAATGCACAGGCAGAGGCCAGGCCTCCGCCTGTGCGTTCACCGGCGCCATCGCTTCATTGGACCCAGTGTTTGGGTGGGCTTCCGCCATCTTGGCTGGGCTAATTTACATACCATTGCTCTGATTGGCTGTTAGGCGTCCCGAAGAAACGGTTAATTTTACTATTTCGCTTTTATAGAGTAGATTTTCTGTTTTTGGGGGGATAAGTCATATGAGTTCTTTATATATTTGGGGTATTAATGTCTTATCAGATGTATTATTTTCTAATATCTCCTCTCATTCAGTAGTCTGTCTTTTTGTTTTGTTGATGATTTCCTTATTTTGGTGTAGTCTCCTTTGTTTGTTTGTTTGTTTTTTGTTTTCCTCACTGGAGGATACATATACAAATAACATTGCTCAGGGTAATTCCAGAGAGTTATTGCTTATGTTTTCTTTTATGGTTCAAGTCTTATATTGAGTCTTATCCATTTTGGGTTTATTTTTGTAGTATATGGTATAAGAAAATGGTCTAGTTCTATTTTTTTGCAGGTATCTGTCCAGTTTTCCCAACATCAATTACTGAAGAGACTGTCTTTATGCCACTGTGTATTCTTGCCTCCTCCGTCATTTAAATTAGCTGACCCTATAGACATGGGTTTATTTCTGGGCTTTCTATTCTGTTTCATTGAGCTACATGTCTGTTTTTATGCCAGTACCATGCTGTTTTGATTACTCTAGTCTTGTAATATATGAGTGTCACTAAGAAATTCTTTATGCTCAGGACAGTGGCCATAGATCCTGCTTTACCTGGGATGGTCAAGCTTTTCACCTGTTGCCCCAAATTATTTTGCAGAGAGCACTGACCCTTCACAGAAGTTTCCCAGTTTGCATGGTATATTCTATGGTCACTCCTATTAGAGAACACCAAGATCACCAGAGCAGGCACAAAGGTACCTCCATCCCATCTTGGGCTTTGTCATGCTGAGATCATGCAATGTTAATACATTGGAAGACTTAGATAAAGCTAAAACCCAGTAAATTATATAATAAATTCTGCTTGTATAATTTATAAAATATGTCAAGAGGTAGCACTTCTTTGTTTCCCTGCTATGGCAGATCTGGATTTTTGCAAAGATTGGTCAGAGGAAACATAAGTAGCTGTGGAATCAATGACAGACCTGGGCTAGAATCCTAACCCTGCCACTTACTACATGAATGGCCTTGATCTAGTTGCTTGGCTCTTCCTATGCCTTAATTGCATATTCTGATGAGGGGGTAGAAATGCTACCATCTACCACCCAGGGTTGTTTTCACCAGAGTAACTAAAGCTTTAGAGCAGCAGTTCTCAACCTGTGGGTTGCGACCCCTTTGGGGGTCAAACGACCTTTTCACAGGGGTCGTTTAAATACATCCTGCATATCAGATATTTACGATTCATAACAGTAGCAACATTACAGTTATGAAGTAGCAACGAAAATAATTTTATTGTTGGGGGGTCACCACAACATGAGGACCTGTATTAAAGAATCGCGGCATTACGAAGGTTGAGAACCACTGTTTTAGAGCCAAACAGACCTTAGTTTAAGACTGGTGGTTGACAGAGGGGAGGGGCGTTAGAGGCCGGGTGAAGGGATTAAGTAGTACAAATTGGTAGTTACAAAAGAATCACTGGGATATAATGAACAGCATAGGGGATATAGTCGGTAATACTGTAAAAACTGTACGATGTCAAGTGGACATTGGAAATATCAGGCAAACACTTTGTAAAGTATAAAATTGTCTTATCACTATGCTTGTACAATTGAAACTAACACAAAATAATATTGAATGTCAGCTGCAATTGAAAAAATAACATTTAAATAAAAAAAAATAAAGACCTTAGTTTAAATCACACCTCTATCACCTCTATACTGCATGACCTTGTACAAGTAAATTTAACCTAGAGACAGCTTCCCCATCCATAAATGGTAACAAGAACAATTCCTTCCTCAAAAGAGGTTGTCTTGAGGACTATGTAACATAATGCATATAAAGTAAGCATGCCATAAATCTTTTATTATTCTAAAATATAATATGGGGAGATATTTAATAAGGCCCAGACATAATTTATGTCTGAAATATAGTTAATATTGCCTTTATTTCTATCCATACATTATAAGTTACCAATAGGCCTAATTGAAATAATAGTTTTTTTTATCTGAAAACCTAACAGCTTTCACCTGGTTTTAAATACTTGGAAGTTTTCACATAAGCATAATGTGTGAATTATAACCCTGAAGTTGCTGAGTTAAGACTTCAAATGACATTGCTTCCTATAACATGAAGTTAGAATTGCCAGAATTTGTTCTTTATGTAAGCTGTTTTTCATCTTCATTTTTACTCGTGAAAATCTCAATTTGCTGAGCCATTCATTGGTGTGTTTTTGAAACAATTATCCAAATGAGGATAATTATCATGTATATTGCATGAAGGTAAACATAATATTTAAAATAATGTGATTCCCTATAATTCCAGAAATATTTACCAAATACAAATAAACTGGCATATAAAGGAGTGGACAAAAATAGTTTTATAGTTGTGAGCATGCAAAACAGTTTAATCTTGTATTTATTTTTTCCATATTAACAATTGTAAACCTATTTTTGCCCACCCCTGTATATACAAACTTCCGTAGTATGTATGTATATGATATAAAAGTATATATATGGTGTGTGTGTGCATGTATATATAGGGTGTTTACAAAGAATGTCTACACATACTTTGAATAATTATAAAGGCAGTGTTTATTAAAATACATTTCATTTTCAAACTTGAGCTGTTTTGAGGGGACACATAGGTACCAACTCAAACTTACACACACACATGAATACTTATGTGTGTGTGTGTGTAGGCAGTTATCAGCCCTATGTATATATTTTCAACTGAAAGAAATAAATCACAAAATTGAAATTCAGGTTTGAATTATCTGTACCCTTATTAGAAATTACTCAATTGAAAGAAGACTGTATATGAATACTCTGTAGGGTTGCTGTCAAGCAAATAAGATGGCAAGAGTTGCTGAAACTGCGTTTGGTGCGCTAGGGGAAGAAGCTGGAAGTGGTAGCATGTTGAGTGTAGTAGAGGGGCTTCTGTGCAAGTCCCTGTCCCAGCATTTGTTAGATAGTTGGCTGGTTCTATCTTGTTGCTCTTATGGAATTCTGATAAATGATCAGAAGTGAGAGGTCCATTGTATCAGCCTTCCATCTTTCCCAAAGTATGGGTGGGATCCATTCCAATGTGATACTCTAAAAGGTACAAATTATTCAGTTACACTGAAAAAATGAAAGTAAAGCTACTCTTTTTCCAGTTTACTGCCAATCTCTGATTGCAACGAAGAGAAAGACTTGGTTTTAACACTGCTTTAATCCTAGCCATTTTCCCAAATGGAGAACAGGTCTCTGGTTCAGAGCCTTGAGAGGTGACAATTTTTAGCCAGAACATAACATTGCATATATTTTTAAATTACTTTTCATTCTGATTTTTTTTTACTTTTTATAGTATTTAGGTTTTAAAAATGGAGTTGATTTTAAAATAGTTCAGGTGATACACAGATTCAACAAAAGTTATGACTGGTATCAAAGGGCTGGCATTTGAAAACTGTTATTATTACCTAAGTGTAAAGGGTCACCACCTTTTTGCTTGAGGTGCTGTGTTGAGCAAGAGCACTGTTCTTCGTAACACAGATTGGCATTAAGAAGCACATTCTCATATGAAAACAGCTACTGCACAGATCAGACATCTGAGGCTGATGTGCAGTTGCCTTTCTAGCACCCATGACTCGAGCCCTTCCTTTCCCATTGACGGACGCTCTGCCTGGGGACTGGAGGCACCACAGCTGAGAACTGCTCTTCTCAAATGGTGCCTGGGCACCAACTCGAAGAACAAGGATCCTAGTGGAGCAAATAAGACATGTGCACACATCACATATGGTAGGAAATAATAAGGCAGTGATAAAGCTCTATAATATCCACACAGGAAACAGAAATAATATCCATAAAGGGGACTTACCATCTGCCCTAACTTGTAAAATGACAAATGAAATGAAAGATATGACAGGTCATGTCTTCATATTAGTTATCCACTAGGACAGAGGTTTACTGTGATTGAACATATTTTTATATTCTTTTTCCCCCAAAAATGAGTGTAGTATAATGTTTATTGAAAACATTTTTTTTAAAAAAGAGAACAAAAAAAGACTGAGAATAAATACACACTACTTGTAGCACAATTTAACATAGTGATGTATTTTTACAGTCTTTTGTTTGATGTGGATGGTTATTTTTCACTTAATATTCATAATAGATGATACAAATTTATTTTAAAATTGCCATTCTTGCATCCCCTCCCCTTTAGAACTATTGGCTTCTTCTCTATGTCTATGGCTCTGTTTATTTTATTTATTCACTTATTTTAGATTCCACGTAAAAGTGAACTCATATAATACTTGTCTTTCTCTGATTTATGTCATGTAACATAATACCCTCTAGGTCTATCCACGTTGTTGAAAATGGAAAATTTCATTTTTTATTGCTGAATATTATTCCATCATATTTATGTACCGCATCTTTTTTTAGCCATTCATCTACTGATGAACATTTAGGTTGCTTCCATATTTTGGCTATTACTAGTTACACTGCAATAAACATAGATACACGTAGATCTTTTTGAGTCACTGCTTTAGTTTCCTTTAAATACCCAGATATGGAATTGCTGGATCATATGACAGCTCAATTTTAAATATTTTGAGGAATCTTCATACTGTTTCCCATAGTGTCTACACTAATTTACAATTCCACCAATGGTGTATTCCCTTTTCTTCACATCCTCAACAGCATTATTTGTTGATTGATTAATGATAACCATTCTGACAGGAGTGAGGTATGTCCATTCTAGTCCTCTGCCCATTTTTTAATCAGATTGTTATTTTGGTGTTAAGTTGCATGATTTGTTTATTTGTATATTAATCACTTATCAGATGTTCATTTGTGAATCTCTTAAGCTTGTCTTTTCATTTTAATAATTTCCTTCATTGTGCAAAAACATTTTTGTTAAATGTAGTCACATTTGTTTACTTTTTCTTTTGTTTCCATCCCTTGAGAAATATCCAAAAAGATATTACAAAGAAAGTTGTCAGAGACTTTACTTCCTGTGTTTTCCTGTTTCCTCCTAGGAGGTTTATCATTTAAGATCTAACATTTAAGTCTCCATTTTAAGTTTATTTTTGTATGTGGTATAAAAATAGGTACAAATTTATACCTTACTTTTTTCTCATATAATCATAATTTTAATTTCTACATAATAGTTTAAGGAGATGAGTCACAGATAATGCAATTATTTCTCCATGGTAGGCATTTCTTTTTGCATTCCAGTTTGGGAACATATTAATATAGTTAGCTATATTAATATGTTCCCAAACTTTGTCCAGTAAACAAGTTAATTATCCTATATAATAAAAGGATAATATGCAAATAGACCAAATGGTGGAACGACTAGTCACTATGACATGTACTGACCACCAGGGGGCAGATGCTGAATGGAAGATTTGCCCCTGGTGATCAGTGCACTCCCACAGAGGGGAGTGCCATTCAGCCAGGCTGACTGCTGATGAGCACAGTGGCAGTCACGATGTCCAACTGCCAACTTAGGCCCACTCTCCATGGGAAGTGGACCTAAGCCATCAGTCAGACATCCCCGAGGGCTCCCAAACTGCAAAAGGGCAAAATCTGGGCTGAGGGACCACCCTCCCACACACACACACAGTGCACAAATGTCATGCTCTGGGCCTCTAGTATTATAATTATATTAATATAATTCACTTATTTACTGGACAGAGTTTTCCTACTAGATTATTAAGTATCTGAGAATAAAAATTGCCTTTACTCATTTCTATGTCCCCAGCTTTCTTCTTTGATAGTTTCCCATTCTTAGATGGAGGGAATTCAAGCAATTAGTTTGTAGCCATTACTTTACAAAAATAAGGGAAAGTCCCCAAATATCTTCTAAAGTTAGAGGCTGAAATCTATTACGATGAAAAGAATTACAAGTTCTTGCTTAAACTAATCCAGAGCCTCTTTACAATCTATCCCCTAGGGTGAACTACATCAGGAGATTTTATTTGTTATATCCTGTAAAACACTGCATGTTGCCTTCATTTTCTTTTCTAAAAAGTAGCTAAAAATGACAAAAATTTATATCACCTCGCCATCTAATAATGACTGAGTATGAATTACGAACGGGAACATAAATGGGAACTTTAGGTGCAATTCTCTAACCAGCAAAGATAGAGAATTACATACATCAGTAAATGCTAAAGTTGAAGCATTTGGTGGCAGGCTATTGTGGTGTTTATTTCTATAACATGTAAAATTGCATCTGTGATATTTTAGGTAACTTTTCTAGATGCCTAAACCTTTATGGAATAACATAAAAAATACAAGTTTAAATATGTCCATTATAATAGATATTTAATGTCAATTTATATTTATTTTGGCAGAGAAAACCTGACTACTGACCAAACCAGCTTTCTCTTCTTCATAGGTACCTAGGTGTGCCCTCATGACTGAGTTCTGGCTGATACGTAGGAGCAGAAATTGTGAGTGCTCTTCTCAGGTCTGATTCATGTAAAACTCCTGCCCACGATTCTTTTTGTCTTTCTCCATGTGAGATGGAAAGGACTCTACTGATCTAGGAGAGGGGGAAGCCGCAAAGTACATGTGCCTGTTCTTGTATTTTCTGCCTAAGTCCCTCTGTTTTCATGGAGCAGAACTAATAAACTACTGATTTAAGCCACTGAGATTTCAGGCTTTATCTGTTACAAAAGCTGGCAGAAATCTCTATCTGTTCTTTTCCAGAGTCTTCCAGATGGGATTTAAAACAGCTATCTTGTCTGAACAGCTTTAAATAAGAAAGAAGCTAAAACGTCTAGGTGCCTTCAGCACCAAGTAATTAAAACCAGGTTCAGGCATACCCACACTTCAAAGAGTCCAGTTTGCTTAGAACAGTAGATAAAATGGAGGAATTTGAAGGGGAAACTACTTAACAGAATTCTCTTCATTTGATCTTACTTTCCCAAGGAAAACTTACTAATCTTATGAAGGAGAAGAGCTCGTTCTCTGTGCTCACACCTTTCATCTGGGTGGATTTTGAGGACTGAACAACAATTACCAAAAAAGGAAGATATTTTTTGTTTGTTTGTTCACTCCAAAGTGAGAAATATATTTCAAAAACTTATTAATAGGAATGTTTGCCCTTAGTTATGTTACCGCGGTTTTCTCATTTGTACTCTGAGATACTTAACAGACCTTACTATCTACCCAGATAGACTAATCCAGTGCCTCCAAGTTACCTAGGAGGTGACTCAATCAGGAAAGGTTTTTTTTGTGGTTTTTTTTTTATTAAGTTATTGCATAAGTGTTCTTATCCCCACGTTACTCCCTATCCCCCCCATTCATGCCTTCACCCCCCAGTTGTCTGTGTCCCTTGGTTAGGCCTATATGCTTGCATATAAGTCCTTTGGTTGATCTCTCCCCATTACCTCCACTCTTCCCTACGTTCCTCTGAGGTTTGACAGTCTGATGGATGCTTCTCTGGATCTGTTTTTGTTTATCAGTTTATATTGTTCATTATACTCAACAAATGAGTGATCAGGAAAGGTTTTTAGTATTTCCTTCAACTAAGAGATTTGATGTCCAAGCGATACCATTTGCAATATTCATGTTTTTTTAAATAAGATAATCAACATGTATAAACATTTTTACATCTTATTCATTTTCAAAATAACCCTGTAGGATAGTTACTATTATTCTCATTTTAGAAGTAAGAAAACTGAGAATAAGAGAGGTTTAAGATTTAAACACATTTATATTGTTGCATATCTATGCTCGTATCCAGTTACCTTATACTGCCCTCCAGATTTGGAGCATTGAATATCACATTTGTGAGGCCATCAGCATAACTACCCTTTAAGTAATCATATTAATTTCAAAGAGACATCTCAAAGCCAGACAAAAACTACTTTCATATTTAAAAGGTTGAAGTAGTAGAATAGGCATACTCGTGTCCAAGTATTTCTATGTAGGCCAAAAGGAGACCCAAAACGGTAGGAGAGCAAATAATTTGCATTTCAAAGAGCTCAAAATAAACACAACAGAGGGCTCTCCAGTTTCGGGAAAGATTAAACAGAAACTATTAATGAATGACTTAGGACAAGCTTTGATAATTGCTTACTAGTCCCTTGAATACAAAATAATCTCCATGTTTTGAAATAGATACAGTCCAGGGGGAAGCTAGTTTGGAACCATGAAAAATGTGCCAAAGGATAGTCCAAGGGGAAGATGAGGAAATTTTAGATTCTTCTCTATTTTTAAAAGGATGCACTACTATAAAAATTATGTTTTTTAAAAACAGTTTCATTTGCTATCTATTTGAGATGAGATGTATTTGTGATAATGCATAAGAAAAGATGGAATAAGTTCAGGGTAAAAGTTTGGGCTCTGCCTTTGAAGTAAAAACACACACACACACACACACACACACACACACACACACATAGAAATATTGGCTCCATTACTGACACAGGCGAACCTTAGAAAAATGACTCAACAGACAAAAAAAAGAGTGCTTTCCCCTTCTCCTGAAGACAAGGGCTTCAACGGGACATGTGGAATCTCTCAGCCTTCCGGTCTAGTCAAGGCATATTGTGACTTCTGTGTTGTTTCTTCCTGAAAAACCTAGAGAACAAATGTTAGGTTAGTTAGCTGCTTTTGTGGTAAGGGAAGTTGCTGTTGTATTACAACTATTCTGCATTGACAACGAATTCCTGGGCAAATGAGTGTCAAATGAGGGCAGATGCATGCAAGAGCCAGTATGGGTTATCAAAGGTCCTTTCGACAATCTCCCCTTGAGGGGCCTCTGCAAATATAGCAAATACTACCTGGAAGTGCATATTTCTGGAATAACTTACTCAACAAAGCAGAACAGAGATTCACTCATCCAGATCAAGGGAACTACCAATAAGACATCCCTTGATGTGGGTCTCAAAGAGCTGCAGAAATTGCCCCTTTATAAAAGGAATCAGTTTTAAAATCTGCCATCTCCAAAAAAAACTAAGTTACCTATGAGAGTTCTAGTTTAAATAAAACTTTTCTGGTCTCCTTACCTCTCCTTGATAAACTATAAAGGGACAATAGAGGAGGGTGGGGGATTAAAATCCTATTTGACTACATCTATGACTCCTGCTTATTCAATTTACTAGTTGTATGACCAATTTAAGGCAATTTCACTGCATTAAAATACATGAAGAACTAATTTCAGCCCTAACCTGTTTGGCTCGGTGGATAAAGCGTCAGCCTGCGGACTGAAGGGTCCTAGGTTTGATTCCAGTCAAGGGCATGTACCTTGGTTGTGGGCACATCCCCAGTGGGAGGTGTGCAAGAGGCAGCTGATCGATCTTTCTCTTTCATCGATGTTTCTAGCTCTCTATCCCTCTCCTTTCCTCTCTGTAAAAAAATCAATAAAATATATTTTTTAAAAAAGAACTAATTTCATACAGATAGACTCTAGCATTATCTATATAGGCTTCTAACTAGATGATAATTGCAAGCATTTAATAGTCTCTCCAAGAAACTAGAAATCAAAATGCCATCTCCAGGTATTTACAGAAATGCTAATCTGCCTCTGGTTAATTGAGAGTTATCTAATGGTGGATAATTGCTTACCTATCTGCATGAGCCACTGAGTCATTTTATCATTGTTTTTGTAAATTTTGTTTTAAAAATGATTTCATGTTGTTTTGTTGATGGTCTCCTTTGCTGTGCAGAAACTTTTTATTTTGATGTAGTCCCATTTGTTTATTTTCTCTTTAGCTTCTGTTGCCCTAGGAGCAGTATCAGTGAAGAAATTCCTTCGGCACATGTTTGCAATTTCGCTGCCTGTGTATTCCTCTAGTATTTTTATGGTTTCCTGTCTTACGTTTAAGTCCTTT
>PVJC01001293.1:0-96798 GCA_004026665.1 Murina feae
CTGCCCCCCCTCCAGCCTGATCACCCCCAGTTGCCCTTCCCTCCTGGCCTGATTGCCCCTAACCACCTCTGCCTTGGCCCCACCGCCATGGCTTTGTCCAGAAGGACATCTGGAAGGTCTCCTGGAAGGTCTCCCAGTCTAATTAGCATATTACCCTTTTATTAGTATAGGTTTAGCATTAAGACTTCAGCTAGAAATCAATGATTTTTCTTACAAAATATGATTATAAATTATTGTCAATTGATAATACTATAAATTAACAGCCATTTTATGTAACTTTTAAGTTTATTAATTTACAAATACATATTTAGCATACTTAGCTATTTATTTAGCATGTACCTTAAACATGTTCAAGATACCATGCTAGTACTATGTGAATTCTTTCACTAAAGAGACCAAATGCCCAGTTTTAAGTACATGGTATAATTTTTTATTTAATCAAAAGGAAATCTCAGCAAGCCAAATACTATCTGAGAAAAGTAGTCAAAATGTGATTAGGCGATTAGGCATTCATGACAATGCGGAGTATCACTACCAGAGTGAGACTTTAAATAAGAATAACACATTGAGTCACTACTTGTAAATTATACTGGAGTCCAATGTCTGGCTAAATGTGTACATGTGTAAATTGTTAAATGGGTAAAGATGTTGGCAGTTTCAGAGTGAAGCTCTACAGCTTGGGGAATTTATAACTGGAGATTTAGTTGCTTAAAACAAGATCACAGATTATTTTGATTTATTCGTTTCATCGACAAATATTTATTTGTAGCTGCATGCCAGGCGCTATGATAGACCCAGAAATGGTCATCACCCTACAGAGCTTATGTTTTGATGGTGTCCTGATACGCATGATAGAAAGTTGAAGGCATTATTCTCTCCATGGCTCTTTGAGATCTGTGAAGTCAGGGCAGTTGGTGGTCAGGCTATGTTTTGTAGACATAGAGTGCTTCTAAGCCGATAGCATAATAAACATGAGGTGGGTGCCCGCTTTGTTAGTGTTGCCAGAGGACAGGAATTGAGGGTGATTTCCATAGCATCTTACCCCTTTCTTCATCTCCCAAGGAATCTTATCAGATCATAAATTTGGTGGAAGGGCAAATCAAACCTCTCCTCCCAAGTCTTTCATCAACGCTTGCTTTAAGAGATAACATGATAAGAATAAACACTGCAAAAATAAACACGTCTAAACCGGTGCTGTTTCCTATCTGACTTTTTGTTTTGTTTTTAATGTCTAACAGGATCACCCTACCTACTTTTGATCTTTCAGCACTCACTGTGAACTAAAGGCTTACACGGAATTCATTTCAGGAGTCCAGATAATCCCATGGTTTTGATAGTAACACCAAAAAAGCTCTACACACCACAGCCCTGTGGTGTTTTGATGCAGAAATTAATTTTATAAATTATAAAGAGGTGGGGCCAAAAGAAGCAAGTAGTAGAAAGTCTCCCTTTTGTTGTTTCTTCTATGATTTCATCAGCCTGTTCACATGTTTGAGGTTTCGGCGTTGATCTAATCAGCCCAAGAATGTTGCCCCTTAATTTACTTCTGCAAATTGGCACCATGTGATCTTCGGGGGAGGGGGGCATTCCTTGAATCCACGTGTCAGTGCAAACGTCAATGAAGTGTACTTCTTTTTAACAGAAAAATATTTTTAAACACCTTTTTGGACAATTTCAAAAGAAATTTTGTTTGTAATAGAATTCCTTTTTAAAACACTTGAAACTTTTGTTTCTGATTATTTAAATAGCTTACCAGTTTTTTAAGAACTCGAATCGACCTCCCAACACATACACGCATACATATTCATATACATTCATGCATTATATATACGTACGTATGTTATAAAAGTTAAAACTTGTGTCTATTTTATTAAAGACTGGGTATTCTATATTCTGAATTCTTTAGAGGAATCTATAATATAGAAACTTGATCATAAAAGAACCTGACAGAGTATGAGTTCAGTGGAAAAATACCAGATTTCACATGATTTGGCTGTCCATTTAATGGCCATTAATCATAACTTTTGAATTAAGGTTCCCAAATGGGATCCTTCTATCAAAATATTTAGCATATGTAACTCCTGTAGAAGACAAAGGTGAAGAACTCTCAGACTTAATAGAAGGGCATAACTAGTGAGTATGTAAGAGGCCTGAAGTTAACCACAAACTTTCTGGAAAGAAATGTCATGAGTGATGCGTTCAAAGACATTGCCTCTAAGCGCCCTGTGTGTAGAACGGGGTGTTTTGAAATGGTGTCCCGTGGCTTGACTTGCTATATGTGTTATATGAAATAGCATGGCAAAGGTTTTAACGTTGTCTAGATTTGTTCTTGGTAAAAATAAACGTGTTTCACATTTCACAGGTACACTTTCTCCGCTGTTCTCGGTTCTTCTGTGGATAGCAGTTGCAATCTGTACATCCATGCTGTTCTTCTTCTCCAAGCCTGTGGGTATCCGGCCATTTCTTGTGTCTGTAATGCTCAGATCGATATATACAATAGGTCTCGGGCCCACATTAATACTTCTTGGCGCTGCTAATGTAAGTACTTTTCTTTGTACTGTTACAGATTAATGAAAAGTGTACTAAATGTAAAAATTTAACTGCACGCTTCAATTCATGTATACAGAGTAAAATCTGATTTATTATGAATCCGAATTAACCAGGATTTAATTTGTACATTCCTAATTTTGAGAGAAAGAGAAAAAGGACAAGTAAAATTTGATATATTTATGAAGGTAGCCCTTGTGCCATGACCCAGTTCTGCAATCAATTTAATCCAATCCAATTTTATCGCCTTCTGCGTCCCATACCAGCAGCTATTGACAAAAATGACTTTGAGCCACTCTTAACATCCTGATGACTTCTAAATCATCTAAGAAAGATTAAATTATATTCAATAGAATTTCAGAACTGAATACCTTTTATAAAATGATCAAGGAAAAGGAGTTGCTGTATGAGAAAACTATGAAATTGGGCTCTTTTTATGTGAGCAAAACCTATAAACTTGTGAAAGGCATAGATGAGATTCATTTTTTTCCCCACTAAACTTTAAAGTGTTAGAACAAGAAAGCACATTTCAAAACTTGAGTTAGGTAAGTTTAGAATAAGTAAGCCAAAGTACTATTCCAGATAATGGCCGCTGTACCCAAGAGAAAAGTGTACAGAGACGAGGCAACTTTCTGCAAGGGAGCTACAGAGGGATAGAGAGAAAAGGCAAATCATCAGGTTTATGAAACAATAAACAGCCAAGTAAACAAATAAATATTGTTAGTCTGTCTGATGCATACCTGAAGCATTTTTTATATCTATTACTGGGTTTCTAGCAGAATGTCCTATATTCTGATATCTGTATTTAGGCCTTATCTCCCCTACTACATTATATGGTTCTTAAGGATAATAATTAATTATTCAATGTCTGAACATCATTGGTATTTAACAAATATCCCTTAAATAAATTAGCTAATGAGTGAGTGAATGAATGAGGGGAAGGTTATTTTTGTGTTATAGAGTTACACTGCCTTATACATAAACTACATGCCAAATATTTACTGAAAATGAATAAACTAAATAGTGAGCCAAAATTGTGAGAATTAGAAAGCTGTGTTAGTGTGGCCAATTCTATATTTCTGATCCTTAGTATAATTCTTCAAAAATTACATATGGTGTATATGATAGCTTCTCGTTAGCTAGAACATTCCGTCAACCAAATTGCCAATTATTCCTCAACCATCCTATATAATAATAGACAAACATGCAAATTAGCCCTCACTCTGCTACGCTAAGCCACGCTCACTGGTCATGCCCACCAGCCAATCCAGAGTGATAGGCCCATTAACCCAACAAAGATGGCGGAGGCCAGAGCCAGGATACTTAGGTTGTAGCCCCAGCTACCATGCAAGCATTCTAGCTCTGGCTGCTCCAGGCCTGTCGGAGACTCAGAAGTCAGGGGAGGCAGAGAAGACCGGCTCCAGTGCCTGAGGCTAGCTTCTGCCGGGAGTTGAAGTCACCTGTCAGTGATTGCAGGAAAGGGGGCGCAGCCTGCGATCAGGAACGGGTGGCTTCTCCCCCGCAGCGCCTGCGATGACACTCAGGCAGCTTCTCCCCCTCGGCCTGCGATCACAGACAGGATCAGGCCTTAGCCAAAAGGTGGACATCCCCTGAGGGTTCCCAGACTGCGAGAGGGCACAGGTTGGGCTGAGGGACACCACCCCCCTCCCCGGTGCACAAAAATTTGTTCACCGGGCCTCTAGTTGTCAATAAAAGAGAGTGTACTACGCATACAAAGCGATCTATCAGCACAGAATTCTGTGAAATACCGAATATATCATTCCTTAAGTTTCTTGAGGGCAGAGGTTGTCACATTCATAGATATAATCCTGCCCTCCTCACTCCCTCACAACTCCTTTTTTTTTAACCCTAATACCTGGCATGTAAATATCTAAAAAAAATGTTTATGAACTGAAGTTATATTTTCAGTGCTTTGAAAATAAGCTACTTTTGCAATATTGCCAATCAGGCTGATTAAGGAGTCTTCATGGATTTATCTGAATTTTTATAAACATATTGTTATGTTCACTTTAAATACATTGAAGGGAAACATCTGTAATAGTGTCAACATAAATAAATAAATAAATAAATAAATAAATAAATAAATAAATAAATAAATAAATAAAACCTTGACTGTTGAACCAAATTACTTGAAGGAGCAAATATTTATAAACTGGTAACTGGTCCTCAATAAGACATTAATCTAAGAAAGAAAAATCCAAGTTTCATAAGTGAAATCATAGCCAAGTAGAGTTAGGCCAAAACTAACAAACATTCATTGGGCCTGTGTTAGGCCCTGAACACACCAAGAGGTGGAGGACGAGGGTCTTGCCTTCCAGAAGCTTCAGGAATAGTGTATAAGGTGGTAAGGAGTGTGAAGATGAGAGAAATAATTAAGAGAAATAATGATTTCACGGAAATAAAGTCTACTATTTACCAAGCACCTAATATGTGGAATACAATTTAATTATAAAACGTTGCTCTTGTGATCACGAAAGTGTCGGTAGTTTGGTTCGCAAAGTTGTTTATGGACTCCGTGTCTTTCATAGTGTTGAGCAAATGCAGAAAGTCCCTTTTGTGGAAGAGGGATCAAGTGGGAGGAAAGAACCTGGATCTGTGTTCTAAGTTGATGATCTATGTGTTAATCAGTTTTCATTTATTATTATATTTCATTTTTATCTTCTTGTTTCTGAAAATGAAAGGTTTGTTTAAATTGTAGCTTCTCTGTCTTGTCACAGGAGTCATCTCAGTATTTGAGATGCTTCAAAAGATTCAAATGTTTTTCTCTGTTATAAAGTATAGCTTATAAGCCAGTACAGTGTTCTTCCCATTCCCGGCATTTTTAATCATTGGTAATGGAAATTAACATTTTATTTTTGCAAATATAAACACTCATTTTGTAAATTTGGGATCATTGAATTTTTTTTACACCATTAATATTTTAAATCTCATTTTTTAGGATAATATTTCCAGTCTTACAGTAGTTACATAATGGGTTTAACCATTTCATTAATTTGTATTGTTTCTATTTTAGGTATTTTTAATAATAAATAATAATGTAGTAAATACCTGTGAAAAATCTTTGAATATCTTCCAAACACTCCTTATCTACCATGTTATTTTCCTTTCTAGGAGTGTCTAGAAATGTGTAATTTATTTAATGGCATTTATAAATCATTTCCTTTCTCACAATTATTTGTAATGTGGAAGTGTTCCCTTATTCTTGGCCTTGGTCTCGCCATTTTTTGCAGAGAGGTAAAGCAAATGGAGTTTAGCGAACAACTGTCTATTAACGCCCAGTGTCGAAATTTAATAGTGCCATGCCCTTAATTATGTACAGTTTCCTGGGAGGGCTCATGATACTGCTAATCTATAAGGTTGAGTCCCACAATGTGTTAATTTAACATAAACTCAGTTATATATTCTGAATTATAACTGTCATATCCCCCCCTTCTCTCTCTCGTGCACGCACATACACACAGTCACACACGCACACACTATTTCTCATATAATATGGTCACTGAATGTTCCTAATTACTTCTAATATCAGTTGCAGAAATAGAAAACTGCTGCAGTGCTGGGGGAAAGCTAGTATGTGTCAAGTTTAGTAAAAGAACGACAAGTTTATACCACCCTTGTTTACTGCACTGTTTGTTGGAAATTTAGAAGATTTCCAGGCTGATTTTCACTATAGGAAAATTTTGCCTTAGACTTTAACTTTAGAACCTTATCCTGCTTCAGATATAATGTTTTAATCAAATCATCTCATTTTTGAAGGTTGATGGAAACATGGTAATATAGTTCAAAACAATAAACTCAGTTTAACTTCTTTTTTTGGCAATAATTTATTCCTGAAATATAGGTTATGTTTTCCCATGGGAACAATGTAAGATGGGGATAGAATTTCTGATCAGGGACATAGAACAACGTAAGAGACCAAGAATAATAAAGAGGCAGCTACACATTTCTGCGATTACATAAAGTAGTAAAATGGAAAGGACATCACAGATAATCCCGGAGCCAGGAGGCCCCTTAAGGCTTATTCGCAGCAAGGCATTTCATTTTAGAAATGAGTATGCAGTGTCCTGTTAAGACCAGGAGGGTTCAGCAAAGTATTTAGTGACAAAGCCAAGGCTGGAACCCAGGGGCCCACCTTCCCATGCAGGGTCTTTCCAGTGTACTGCAGTGTTAACATCCTGCAAAGACATATCAATCACCTTACTTAGTTCCCTCAGCCTCCCTTTATGGTTGCCCTTGCCATAGAGACAGTGATGGCCTACATAGTGGTGTTGACACAAAAAGGACTGATTAGACAACAGGAAGTATACCATGACATGAGAAGGGAGAATGCCTCTGCAGCTTCTTCATTCTCTGCATGAAGCTTTCATAGAAAATGCTTTATAAAACAGGTATAGATTTCATTTTTAAAATGTGTACATTTTAAGGTCATAGTGTGAGGAAAACCAGAGTTCAACTTCTTTCCTACCCAATCTGTTTTCTTGCATTTATTTCTTCTTGGTATGAACACTTCAAAGACAACAATTTCGATGTTTCTGGTCTCTACAGAAATAGGTGGATGCCACTGCCAGCCAGCATGTACTCCACCTCACTTCCAGGCTTCGTCCAGAGAGCAGGGATAGATCCATCAATATCTAGCCCTAGGTCAAGACAAAAAAATCAATCTGAAAACATATAAGACAAATCTTATTTTTTATGCAGAAGTAGCCGAGACCCTTTTTAGTTAAAAAAGAGGAATTTCTTGCTTTTGCATTGAGAACTGAAATGTATTTCTCTTTTGAGAATTCGAATTCAATGCATTACTTTCCTCAGTGTAAAGAGCTTATAAATAAATATTTTCCTGCATAATTGTTTTATGATTCAGTTTAGGAATGTAGACATCAGGAAACAAAATATAAATAATTTGTCTTAAGCATATCATTCATCCTTCTGAAAAGTCAGAATTCTAATTTTTAACTTTATATTTTATATAGAATTTCTTATTTCTGTTTTATATTGATGAACTATAATGGGCTAAAATCAAGGTAATATAAATGTAAACGATAGTCACACAAAACAATTGAAAGAGTAAAACACCAAATATCATTACATCACTCAGACATTCTACTTTTCACCATTTTCATGATGTTTATTATCAAATGCTAAATTTATATCAGCACCTTGTATATAGTTGCTCAGTTTTTATAATACTGACTTCACATAATATTAAACTTGGTCTTGGCTAGTGAATAGAAAGACATCTGTTCCACTGTAGCTCTTTTCAATAGTGATCTATAAAGATGTGATAAATGAAACACTACATACTGAAGTAAGACTTTCTATTTGACATTATTCATGTTGTTAGCAAGTTAGTGAAAGAATTGATAACATTGATTATTGAGAGGGTAATTAAGTAGCAGGGAGGAAATTTAGAAAAGGTTAGAACCTTTTAGTTGCTATGTTGTTGGTTTGATTTGGCTATCTTCATAACATGCGACGATAGCCCGTTTCTCATTTTATCTGTATTGATTTGGACTTCAGAAAGTTGAAGGAAAAGGTTTTTCCAACCTCACATATTTCAATTTTGCTTCAAAATGTTTTGTTCCTTCTTATGTTATAATTGCGTAAGGCAATTTATTTCATATACATTGAAAAAAACCAACAATGTTGTAAAGAGTGACCTTTTCCCCAAGGTTAGATTTGGACATATAAAGACAGATATGGTGCCAATATATAACTAAAGATCTCAGAGAACAATTTGGTAGAAGAAATTGAAATTTCAAACCCTGTCATTCTTTCCTTGATGACAGAGGCAAAACTAGTCTTTTGATTTATAAATAATGTAGTGATTCTAGAACCAAATACATGTAGATAGTCCTAAGTTTATGATAATTGTGTTCTTTGGAAATCATCACACAAATCTGTTATTGCCAAAGATTCTTAATATACATTTTCAATATTCTAAAATTATGCCAAAAAAGGTAATATTAAACATAGTTTTAATATAAATACTTTACATGATACCAATCATAATAAACACACCAACAATGTTTATTGAATTTACCACCCATGGAGAGAAAATACCTGCACACATTATATTTATTTTAACCTGCGTATATAGGTATGTTTATAATTTTTATGTATTTCAAGTAAATTAAATGCAAAAATAATTTTATAGCTTATTTGTTTATAAAATAATACTAAGTAGAGAAAGTCCAGGGTAGACAAAGTAATCGAGATGTTTACATGTAGATTTGTAAGTAGTGCCGAAAAATTAAAAAATTAAAAATCACACAATAAAACCACAGACTTGTGAACAATAGGTTTTGTCAATGACCCATTATTTATGTGCATTTGGGGATAAATAAGACAGTAAAATCTTTTTTTCTCTCTCCCCTCCCTTCAGCTTTGTAATAAAATAGTATTTCTGGTGAGTTTTGTTGGGAACCGTGGCACATTCACCCGAGGGTACCGCGCAGTCATCCTGGACATGGCCTTCCTCTACCACGTGGCGTATGTCCTGGTTTGCATGCTGGGCCTCTTTGTCCATGAATTCTTCTATAGCTTCCTGGTGAGTAAATCTCTATGTGGACAATTGCTGCTGGGAAAAATGCACAGTGCTTTTTCCTTTGATTTTATTTTTTTAAAGCAGGGCCTGACATTTAGGACAAATTACGTTATTTTTAGAATTTCCTAGGCAAAGCATGAATTGTTATTATTTTTAGTCTTTTTTTTTTTCTCTGAGAAACTACATCTGTGGTGGAATTCTTTCTTTCCTCTCGAGAAGGAACCAACTAGTCCACACTTGACCCAGGTTCCATAGAGCAGGCTGCTTGTGGTTGCAGCCAGATCGTACGTCCCTTTACATTTAGAGAGTCTCCAATAGAATGTGGGAGAAAAAAACGGGAATATATTCCTTGGTATTGGAATCATTATATTTTGTTTATAGTACCAAATGTGTATATCTTTACAGTGACAAGTAAGTAAAATGAGGGAGAAAAGTGTCAACCTAGCAAAAAGTCAATGAGTTGTTTTAAGAAAAGTCTTACAGTTTCAGATTTAATGTCATTGTTGTTAAGCTTATCTACATATACTTAATGCATTAAATGGATTTTCAGATTTCTTCCACAGATTTTTGGTGTGTTTGTGGGTTTTTGTGGAGTTTTTTTTTCCGGCTATCAGTTTTTCTTCATGCATATTTGTTTCATGGCCATAAACCAGGAGAGGAGTCAATATAAATATATGATGTTTTGAAACTTAAAGTTCTACCCAGTTAGCATCATGCATAGGAGCATTTTATTTATCTCTCCAGCCAGAGCTGACGTGCAAGAGAGAGCACTTCTCAGTAAAATCACCTGAAAACAAGTTGAAGATCTAAAACCATTACGCTGACCCAGTTTGCTCGCCTCCTGCTTCCCCGTTATGTTATCTAGCACACTCATGTATAAAGCCTGAAAAAAAGCTAATTTTCCATTTACTCTCAAGCACTTGAAAGAGCCACAGTGAAGAGAGAATTTGTCTCATATGTTTAGATTAAAAAATATCTTCCAGATAGTTAATTGGATTATTTACCAATCAAAAGGAATTTTTTTTTCTGTTTCAGGGATCCAAATGAATTCCCCCTCTGCTTTGATTCACCTGAAAAATTCCATTTAAAAAATCTGCCTGTGATATACAATAAAATTAAATTAAATTTTTAAAAAATCTGCCTGTGACCTAACAGGGGTGGGCAAAAGTAGGGTTATAGTTATTTGTATGGAAAATAATATAATAATTAATAAGCAATCATACAAGAATAAACTCTGTTTTCTTACTCACAACTGTAGACCTTCTTTTGTCCTACCCTCTAAGAAGTCCTAAGATACCCAGCACTTTGCCCTGACTATGGTGTGTGCGTCCGTCTTCTGCTCTATAACATGAGTAGGGGTGGTATAGGAGACTAGTGTTAGCAAGATCTATTGAAAAGATAATGTGAAATGAGGTATGTAAATACTTGGTTTCCAAGTAAAGGTATTTGATAAAATAAAGTTGTATTTGAATGATTATATGAGTTATTAAGAGTAATGTAACTTCAGCCCTAACCGGTTTGGCTCAGTGGATGGAGCGTCGGTTGGCCTGCGGACTGAAAGGTCTCAGGTTTGATTCCGGTCAAGGGCATGTACCTTGGTTGTGGGCACATCCCCAGTAGGAGGTGTGTAGGAGGCAGCTGATGGATGTTTCTCTCTCATCGATGTTTCTAACTCTCTATCCCTCTCCCTTCTGCTCTGTAAAAAAAATCAATAAAATATGTATTTTTAAAAAAAGAGTAATGTTACTTTAATTTATGTTACTTAACCTTATTTTTTAGTTTTATTTCCTCTTGTCTTTTATCTTTCAAATCTTACAATAGGGATGCTAATCTGTTTTCATTGGGTTGGTTATGGAAAGGAGATAGTCCATTTTGATGTTTAGAGTACTAGACGGTAATTGTAATGGACATAATAACAAAATGGAATTTAAACATTTAAAACATATTTTTATATTTTAAAATTATATGAATATACATTCCTGGTTCTCTCCACAAATGTCAATCATTTATTCAAAATAATAAAAACCACACTCTAGATTTTCCTTTTAGAAGTAAACCGAAAGAACCATCAACCTGACCACTGTCAACACGTTTTATATTCTCGAGTTTCTGATCCCATGAGGACAGGATGGGGCCCAGGACACGCAGTTTCTACAAGCATCCCAGGGCCTTCTGGAAACTCTATGCTTCCAGAAACTATCCAGAAGTGGCCCAGAGCCCATTGCCAGACCTTTTCTCTCAGTCACTATTGAATTAAACTTAAGGAAAACCTCCTTCTGTCAAGTAAATAAGCTCACATCAGAGCGGCTGATAATTTGGAAGTTGGATTTGAATTAGTTATTTGTCTGTTCTGAAGAATGTTGACTTCATTTCCAGAGTTTGCTGCTCCTTCCAGAAGACACATAGCAGAATAGTCAAACCTCCTTCTTTTTTCTTTTTACCATCATAAAATAACAGTTCCTAAGGTGAGCACACAAGTTAATAACTTTACAGCAGTTATTTGTAAGGCTACAATTAGATTGGAAAGTGACTATATAACCCTCAATGCCCAGGAAAGTGGGGTGCAAGGCCCTGATGTTTCTGAGCGGATGCAGAACACGGGTAATGGATCGTTTCAACCAGTTTAGATGTTCTAATCACTGCTCACAGGCAGCAGAAGACAAACCTCTGTTATTCCACTTTTTAAAATATTCTTTATTTCCAAACAGGTATCTATTGAATGTTAAATTATTGCTTTTAACCAGCTTTTGGTAATAAAACATGTCCTCGATAATGTATAATTGCAACATTTTATATAGCAATAAATAAAAGTGTTTTCATTGGTAACTACAGATAGCAAACACACACCGAGATTCTTGACTTGTGCATAGATTTTTCCCCTACAAAACACATAATGGAAAACAACCCATTAGAGAAAGTGAATTAGCAAAATTGTGTATTATATCTTTGTTTATACTTCTGTTTCCAAAAGTATATACTAAAGTAATACGTTTTATCCTCATTATATGCCTTTATTAAGGAAAAATGTTTGCATTTCTCAACTACTTTAAAATTTACCTATTTTTATTGCAACAGGCTCATAAAATTATCCTCATAATTTCACCTCTAATCGCTTGATTGAACAATAATACATTTAATGAGCCTATCCATTATTCATCACTTAGGTGAACCTAATTCAGCATTCTCACTTTACTCATTTTACATAGCCTAGAAGCGACTGCAGAATTATCAGTAAGAGTAAAAATAAGGAATAAGAAGCTAAGTTGGTTAAGTATAATACTATAATTTTTCTAAATTCAAATGTGAAGCTATGCTGTTTCATGCCTTACACAACTGAAATTATGTTGGTTACAAAACCAACAGGTGCACAATATATGTTGTGTTAGCGTTCTCTTTGTTGAAAAACAGTTCATTAGTACATTTCAACTGGACAGCAATATATATTTTGGTTCATTTTTAAAGTGATTTAGGTTATAATTTTTTCATAGATAAGCTAAAAGAGCTTGTATTTGTAGTGACCATTATACTTATTCATTTTTCACTCCTTTGCATTTTTGTGGATTTTTTTTTAGCTGTTTGATTTGGTGTACAGAGAAGAGACTCTGCTCAATGTCATAAAAAGTGTCACCCGGAATGGCCGCTCCATTATCCTAACGGCAGTCCTTGCTCTCATCCTGGTCTACCTGTTTTCCATTATTGGGTTCCTTTTTCTGAAGGATGACTTCACTATGGAAGTGGATAGGCTGAAAAACAGAACTCCCATTACAGGTATTGCTATTACCACTAAATGAGCTTTCTCGGAGGGCAGGTATGATTTGTAGGGAGCTTGTTAAGAGGATTACAGATAAACACTAATGGAGGAAATGTTTTCTTTCACTCCTTTGAAAACATGCCTCGTTCACTAAGAGCTCACGGCTGTGAAATACTTGTAGGCTGTATATTAGTTGTCAATGTGTAGAGGAGCATCCCAGACCAGCAACATTATCTAAGGCCAGTATCAGTGAGGAAGTTTCCATGATGACTATAATCCTGGAGACAGTTAACAACTTCAGTGAAGGATAATGGCTTTGGGATGTTTTTCCTCCTCTTTTTCCTTCTCTCCCAAGAGCATACAGCATCATTTACAACCATCCTATATAATAAAGAGCTAATATGCTAATTAGACCAAACAGCAGAACGACCATATGGACGAGCTTCTGGACAAAGCTGCGGGTGCGAGGGCCGAGGCAGCCCAGGCTGCGAGGGCCGAGCCCCTTGCACGAATTTTGTGCATTGGGCCTCTAGTTCTTCTATATGTGTTTGCTCACAGTACATCATATTGTACTTAAATAATTGAAAATGATAAATGTTTTGACCTGAAACCATCATAGAGTAAGAAATTTGGGATAGAAAAAAATACTCAAAATATTGTCATTAAGGAGCTCAATCTATCAGTATGTGGCTATAAGAATTACTGTACAATATTTATTTTTATTGACTAAGTGGTTAGATATCATTTATTTATGCTCACTGTGATTCTTGTGAGGGCTTATTCTTCCTATCTTATTTTGAATTTTTACTTATTCTTTCTAAAGATTTCTTTGTACCACTTTCCTTCCTTTTGTTGTTTTGGTTAAATTTCTTTGTTACTCTTTTTCCTCCTCTTCTTATTTGCTGAATAGAAATCATAGTTCTGCACTTTGCTGTTAGCTTCTTTGGGTGGTTCTGCTGCCTATGGGTTGTAGGGAATAGAAACCACAAAATTACTCTCTCCTCAAGCTTTTAAAAGGTATGATTTAATTAGGTGTGCCTTATAAGCCATACTTTTTCTTGCCTTTAAACATTTGTTAATTTTAAACTCATGATATTTGGTAATATCTTTCTTAGAATATGGGAAAATTAAATGACATTTAGATCTTTTATTAAGTCTAAGTGATTAAAACACAAAATAGAAAGATTATAGATCGAAAGTTATTAAACTTGAGATTGACTTTCATACCTAAATTTTAGTCTTGATTATCAGGAACATGAAATATTTTATGTTACTGTGTTTCTTGTTCCTTAAATGTTACTTTTTTCCAGAGTTTTTTGCAGGTGAAAATAATTGGGGAAAATGCTCAGATATGTAATACTCCCCCAAACTCCCTTTTACTAAACTATCTGTGAATTATAAACTACTTATTCTCAAAACTCTTCAAGTTTTAATTATTTGCAAAACATGATCACATTGAGTTATTCAGTTCAGGGTGAGTCTGATGCCGAAGCATCATAATTCCTGAATTCAAATATATCCAATAGCTATTGCTTTATGAATCTAGTAGTAGATATTTTTAATGGTGTTACTTATAAAAGAAATTAGTGTTATATTATGAAAATATGTTCCTTAGAAATATAAAGATATCTTTTTTTTTTTTTTGCTTAAAATATAGGTAACACTAGACCTAAAATTTCAAAACTTCTACTAAAAGTATTGATGAATTCTTATATAAAAAGCTGTTAAATAAGAGAATGTGTTAAATACTATGAATCCAGCATATGAGAACAGCTAACAAGGTTGAACTCTTGATTCTTCATAGATTGAGATTTTTGTGTCATAGACTGAGAGTGAATGTGATAACCAGGCGCTGGGAAAAATACCCTTATTTTCATAATATTTTTAGTTTACTTCAATGCCATATATTATATCTATTGATACAGGGCCTAAAGTTTTTTCTTTCTGGTATGGAACACTCTTTACTCTCAAGGTTGAGTGTAATTATTGAGGAAGACACACGTCGGTAACACATGAAATTTGAAGTGCCTAAGTATGCAGTTCTTTGGTTAGTGTGAAGTCATAATCAGAAAGCCAGGAGATGGGAGCGAAGAGGGGGGAGGTTGAGAGTCCTAGAGTGGAATGGCAAGAGCCTCACAGGTACAAAGGAGAGTAGAGGATGGAGAATTTGCACGTGACATGGGGAATTTAGGAGAATACAGATCCTGCCTCTGGGAATAGTGTGATCTGTGGTTTGATAGATGAAGGAGAAAGAGCCTCCACTTAACAACATCCATGTCTT
This sequence comes from Murina feae, assembly GCA_004026665.1. Taxonomy (NCBI): domain Eukaryota; kingdom Metazoa; phylum Chordata; class Mammalia; order Chiroptera; family Vespertilionidae; genus Murina; species Murina feae. Next base: position 15,145 of record PVJC01001293.1, read on the forward strand.
AGAAAATCCCAGAGAGTTAGAGGGAAGGTTCTGTTGACAAGCGGAGGTGACAGGGTCTCTCACACATGTCCCTTCTCACCCTCATTTCCTCTGATCCAGAATACTGCAGGGACTTCTTAGGTAGATTCCTCACCTTCAGCCTCCATTCTGCCTGGCCCAGTCCTTCATTCTGACCACACCTCTGATTCTGTCTCTTATTAGTTCAAACATCTCTGAGATTGGTGCTGGCTGTGGGATGCTTGGTTTAAAGTCACCAACCTGGAAGCCCAGGTCATTCTGTTGTCATGTCTGGGTCTTTGCTGGTCTCCGTCCCTTTTGTCACACAAATTGCACCTGCAATTGCCTGTACCCCACTACCTGCATATTTACCTCTACACCATATTCTTCTTTTTCTCAGGAAGTAACGACGTTCCTACTATGACTTTAACTTCCATGATGGGAACCTGTGGCAAGGAAAACTGCTCACCCACGATGCCAGCTTCAAATACAGGTCCGTGAAAAGGACTCCAGAGCAGGATGAACTTGTTACATCCTCAGTTATGTTTATTTGATAGAGTTGCTCTAGGAATTTCATGGTGATTTGAAATAGAAAAATGGAGGCTGAAAGAACCAAAAAGTTCCAAACTAGAGAAAGCATTTACAAATCTGCATTTTATATCCCCACCCTGTTCTTCCTCTTATTTCTATTCATGAGAATTTATCAAACTTACCCTGTCATACATGCTGTTAAAAATTCTGCTACCATATTGCAAACCCATACCACACTAAACAAGACTCTTTTAACTGTATCACCTTTAACCAAAAATCTGGAAATGCATGGGCATAGAATTCAGAAATCTTGGTTATAACCCTGATCTTGCCACTTTCTAGCTGTCTGTCTTAGACATGTTATGCAAATTCCCTGGGCTTTGTTCAGATGGGTTGGCCAGAGAGGGAAGGAGGGAGGAAGAGACAGAGAGAATGTGATACTTGCCCTGCTTCCAAAGGAGCAAATGGAACCATGCATATAAAAATCATTTTTAAACTCTGTTTGTTCTCAATAGTTTGGAAACTATGGCATATGTGAAATTTAATGAGTAGTAGAAGGAATTAGTGATCTGTTTTCAGAAGCAGCAACAATCTAGAGAGTATATGTCTTTAAATAGTTCGAGAGTTTTATATATGTACTAGAGGTCCATTGCATGAAATTCATGCATGGGTAGGGTCCCTAGGCCTGGCTGGCAATCAGGGCTGATCTGTGGGGTGACCGGTGAGGTGATGGGGGAAGGAGGGGCGCTGGCACCCACCTGGAGGCTGGTGGCAGCTCCTGTGTTGAGTGTCTGGCCCCTGGTGGTCAGTACACATCATAGCAACTGGTCGTTCCGCCATACAGTCTATTTGCATATTAGGCTTTTATTACATAGGATGTGTGTATGTGTGTATATATACATATATATGTACATATAATGGATTTAATCTACATTATGCTAATGAAGGACAACATTGGACTCAGGGAAGATGCAGGAAGGAAGAGTTAAGCACAGTGTAAGGATAGATTTCCCCTCTTCCGTCTGAGAGCACATTGTCTGGTTATAAATGATGTGTCTCCATTCCTGAGTTGCCTTTTCCTTGAGATGTAGGTTGCAAAAGAATGGAGAGTCCCTTCTACTGACTCAATATTTAGTGTTTTATAACCTAAAGGGAGAAAAAAACACAGGAATACATCTATCCCAATGTCCCAGCCGCTATAGGCACTGCGAGCAGTAGTCACCAAGAACTCTTCCTTCCCCTTCCTCCTGGGAACGCAGTCAGAGCTTCCAAACAATTACCCGGCTCATTCCCTGCCCATGCAGCTTACTGTGCTCTGTAGCTTCTAAAGTCCCGTTACACACATCCTCCAGTTTCCCCTTGAGCTTCTTCAGCCTTCTTCACATATGGCAGCATTGACTCTTGGGGTAACATTCCAGGGGGAGAAGCTGAGGTGTGCTATCTTGTTCTGGAGAGTGGGGTTTGCAGTCCCACTGCACTCTTGACCCCGTATGTGTCTGACTCTTGGCTAAAATGCCATTCTTCACATAAATGCCTCTCTTGCACGTACATGATTGGGAGTTTGGGGATTTAGAGTGTAAAAGCGTGCATTGATTTCTATTTCTTTCTGCCAACCTGTGATCCAAGGGCCATTCCACTTTGTCCTGTAAATAGATGAGGGTTTTCTGACTAGCTGCTCCTTAGGTTTTAGGTACCTCCCAGTTCTAAGGTGCCACGCATGGTGCAGCTGGTCAGAAAACTCCTCGTCTGTTCAATTCTGTTAAGCACTGTACTCTCTCTTGCATGTCATCCTCAAGTTTGATCAGCTGTAGAACAGGGATTGGCAAACTGTGGCCCATGAGGAAATCTGACTTGTCATCTTGGGCTAAAAATGGTTGTAATATTATTTTAAGGTGTGTGTTTTTTTCCTTTAAAGAAAAATATGCAGTGGAAACTGTACATGGCCCACAAAGCCAATTTGTCATTTGGCTCTTTGTAGGAAAAATATTGCCAACCTCTGCTCTGAAAGATTTTTATTAAAGGTGCTAGAAATGCTGCATAGGACGATGCTAGTGACAGAGTTCCTTAGCTTGCTTCTAGAAACATGCCTTCACATTGACATAGTCTCCTTTAGCACAATTCTTTAGCCACATAGAAAATTGTCTTAAATAGACTGTCATCTAGCCCATGTTTCTCCATCTTTAAAAAAAATAATTAAGCTCCTTCTTAAATCCTCCTTACCAATGCCCAGATACATAACGTCTCCCACATCCCCAATTTGAGGTTAGTCTGAATGCATGCTGGCCTCTCTTGATCTCGACTTCTTCCCACACTTTGATGTGTTATCTTAGGGAGCAGCATCAAATTCATCTGTGAGCAGCTTGCAGAATCTGTCACAATCTCAAATTTAGGTCTGCAGATGCCTCTGTGCTCTTATCATTATCCATGATTTTTTAAAAAATATATTTTATTGACTTTTTACAGAGAGGAAGGGAGAGGGATAGAGAGTTAGAAACATTGATGAGAGAAACATCCATCAGCTGCCTCCTGCACACCTCCTACTGGGGATGTGCCCGCAACCAAGGCACATGCCCTTGACCAGAATCAAACCTGCTACCCTTGAGTCCGCAGGCCGACGCTCTTATCCACTGGGCCAAATCAGTTAGGGCTATCCATGATTTTTTAAAAATCACAGAGAGGGATTTTGAAAACTTGGACATGGTTTAAGTAGTTGGGTAAAATTAAATCCTATACAATAAAGGCTAATATGCTAAGTGTCCAGTCATCTGGTCGTCCGTTCAACCAATCAAAAAATAATATGCTAATGATATGCTAAGGCCACTCAACCGCTCACTATGATGTGCACTGACCACCAGGGGCAGACAGATGCTCCAACTGGTAGGTTAAATTGCTGCTGAGGTCCAGCTGATTGGGACTGAGATGGGCCATACATGCCCTGGAGCACTCCTGTGTCCCTCCCCGGTCCTGATCATGCACCAGTAGGGTCCTTTGGCTTGGCCTGTGCCCTCTCACAATCAGGGACCTCTTGGGAGATGTCGGAAAGTCTGTTTCGGCCCGATCCTGCAGGCCAGGCCGAGGGACCCCACTGGTGCATGAATTCGTGCACCAGGCCTCTAGTAGCTAGATAAAATTAAATAGTTCAGGGTCTTTGGGGCACCTTGAATATCAATTATTGTCACCAGTACATGTCTTCTTTTCTATTCAACATTCTTTCTCCTTAACGGAGTATGAAAAAATAACATTTTTACAATTTAGTTTCTTGTTAGCACAAATATTTTAATAATATGGTTCCAACATATATAGTAACCCTATTCCTGCATTGCTCTTGTATATCTGAATATTACTTTTAAATTACTTTCTTTATCTTAAAAAATATATATACTTTATGGTTTGATTTTTAAGAATAGAATATTGCTTTGCCAGTGAACCAACAACAAAGCTAGTGTTTCTTCCACCAGTCTAGAATGATGACTGACCCATGGGTCTTGCACAGCCGTTAAGCTAGCGATGTTCATCCCAGTGTGGGAGCTGGAAGCTCTGAGGCACCGTGAGGTAACTGCTCCCGGAGGGAGGTCTTCCAGGTCAGGCACAGTGTAAGCATATCCCAGGTCCTGGCTGCCCAGCTCTTGCAATTCTGCAGAATTTAGGTTTTCTACAATTCCCCAGGCATTATTGTTGATGTTTCTCTAGGCATTCTGTTGTAATTGTTTCATGTGCTATAACTAATGGGATATTTTAATCTTAACTTAGAAAAAAATGAAGTGAATATTTTTTTGTAAAACAGGAAACTAGTTGTCTACTCAGTACATTATTTGATAATGGTAATAGTCATAATTTTTAAAACCTTTTATATTCATTCATATATCAATATTTGTTGAGCCTGTACTATTGGCCAGCTAGCATGCTAGGTATTATACTGTTGAGTAAGCAAACATAAATCCTGGCCCTTAATGGAACTTATAAAATAGTAGGAGAAGCATAAAATATTATAAATTATGGTGAGTCCTGTAGGTAGCACAATGAGAGGTAGACACGAGAGAGCCTGGCTATAGGAAGATAAAATAGAAAGGCATTCCTGAGGAGGAATTATTTAAACTGAAACATGAGGTGAGAAGGAGAAAGTCAGGCCAAGAGGAAGGAGAAGTGCATCCTGGCCCCAGGGATGCATGAGTCTAGTTCAAGGATAGATGGATGCAAGTAATGATCCTCATGTTATAGGTACAAACGCTGAAGCACCTTATGTAAGATCACATGGCTCGCAAGTCAGTCTAGATCACTGAGCCCAAAGCCTGAACTCCGGCCTTCTCAGTTTTATTGCCTCTTAATTACCAAAGGATTAATCTCTATAAATTATTTTTTTTCCTAACCCAAATTTAGAGATTGTTAAAATTCTGCCTGTCGTATTTCCTTTCAAAGAATGCTTGGATAGGTTGTCTTTATGCATACCGTGTTCTGAAGGCAGTTTCTTAAATATTCTGTCTTCTGTGTTTATCAGCTGGGACTAATTCCCTTTCCACCACTGCCGTGGGCATGTTTAGCAATGTCTCCAGACATGTTTGGTTGTCAGAGCTCTGGGAGGAGTGCAGCGAGCATTCCGTGGGAAGAGGCCAGGGATGCTGCTAACCATCCCACCATGCACAGGACAGCCCCACCACAAAGTATTATCCAGCACAAGATGTCAGCAGTGTTGAGGTTGAGAAACTGTGTCCAAAGTCTATGTGGACATTAGTTTGTAACTCTGAACACAAATGTGTAAGGGGCTTCCTGTAAAAACCTCTACAACCTCTTACTCACCTAAAATATTACACAAAGAGCTTACCTTCTCTTTTATCTGTGGACCGATGGAGACAGCCCTTCCAGGTGTATGTTCAAGGAGCAAAGTCATCTTTCCTTTTTCATTTTTTAAGGCTCCACCGAAGATGGGAATGGTGGGGAGAGGCGGTATGATTTTTCAGGAAAACCCCCCAGAGTGGGGAGGAAAGGATAGTGGAGGCATTTCAGCACCAGAGGTGTGTGAGAGAGACCTTGTTGAGAGAGATGTTGGCGACAGCCTTTCACACTCAGGGATCATTCCTGAATCAGTATGAAAAACTATAGGAATGCCTGTGTCAGCCCACTCTGTCTTCTGAGCCCTTTTTGCATTTAATATGGTGAGTGCTAAGCGTCATCTGATTGACAATTCCATGGATTTAATCTTCTAGCCCCCTTTAAATGTTGGCCCCATGTGTTTAACTGCAAAAGTGGCACAGAAGCTAGAACCTGGTGTTTGCTGTGCAGCATGTGTCGCTTAAATTTAAAAATAGCCTTTCTATGTCTAAGACCAGGGTTACGTTTTAATTTGCAAACCCTAGTGTGCATTTGTCATGGGCTTGGCTTGTCCCTTGTGGACAGCAAGACCCCATCACAAAGGCCCAGACACACACAGCAGCATGATAACAAGCCTCGCAGCGACTGGGAGGCTGCGGCCGAGGAAGGTCCAACCGATGTCGGTGGGTCATTGTCCCAGAAGCAGTGTGGTAACTGGCAACCAACTGTGGCTGGAAAAAAAGAATTTTTATTTTATTTATTGCACACCTCCCTGACTTCCTATAAAATATTCACTTAAAAATAAACAACAGCAAAAAAAGGATTTTCCAGAAATGTAAGGCCTGTTTGAGACAACTTACAAAATATAGTCACAGTTCTTTTCTAAGTAAAAATCATTTGAATATATAGAAAAGGAAGTTCACAGATGGCTAACATTTAGAAGTAATTCAAATTTGATATGTTTTGGTATTGTACTTTAACGAAAAAGGTTGACGAATACCAGAAACTTTTTAACTTCCTTGTGAGTGCCCAGTGTTTAATTTTTTTTGAAGTTTAATAAAAAAAAAAACAAGGTGTTTTTAATTGCACTCAATTTTTAAAAATATCCCAATGAAAATCTATTGCTTTCTAAGAAACCATCAAAAATGAATAATTTAATTATGAAAGCAGAAAAAATAGCATCATTAAATGCTCTTATTTAAGCCTATCCAGTATTTTTTAAAAACTTTGTGATAGAACAGACTTTGTAATACAACAGTTTCTCAACCTCAACACTATGGACATTTTAGCCAAACACTTCATCTAGGAGGGAACTATTTCAGAACTAATAGAATATATTTTTATTCCATTCTTCATATGAAACATTTTATTTCTATTATGAATTAAGAAAAAAATACTTTATTTTACTGATACTCAACTGAATATGAGAATAACTTAATCTCATGTTGCTCAAGTGTAAAATCAGCATCCTCAGACTATGGCCCGCGGACCACATGTGGGTGTTTTTGCCACCGCTGCCTGTCCTGCTTAAAATAAGATATGTGCAGTGTGCTAGGAATTTGCTCATAGCTTTTTTTATACTATCGTCTGGCCCTCCAATGGTCTGAGGGACAGTGAACTGGCCCCCTGTTTAAAAAGTTTGAGGACCCCTGTATAAAATGTATTATGTTAAAACTGTAATTTTGCATAAGAGTTTACAGCTATCTATATATGTAAAAGCCTAAGCAACCAAACAATGGAATGACTGGTCGGCCGGGCACTGTGATGTGCACTGACACTCAGTGCACAGCATCAGGCTCCCTCCTGTCTGCATCAAGCCTGCGGGGATCGGGCCTGCAGGGATCGGGTCTGTGAGGATCGGGTCAAAACTGGCTCTCCAACATCCCCTGAGAGGTCCCAGATGGCGAGAGGGTGCAGGCCAGGCTGAGGGACCCTCTAGTTTATTAATAATGATCATTATGATACCTAGAATTTGTTCCACCCTACGTCCCAAACAGTGTTCTAAGTTCATCATATGTAAATATTTAGTTCTTTTCCAACGCCTCCATGTTAGAAATCTGTTTCCACTAATTCTTCTTTTATCACTACTTCTGTTTTCCTCATTACCCCCTCGCCACCATTAGCTAGATCATTTTTCTTACATCTTTTCCTTGCTATCACCATTTCCCTCTCTTCCTCCTAAGTCCTAATTGAACCTTCCAGTTCCCTTTCTTCCTCCTAAGTCCTAACTGAACCTTCCTCTGCAAACTAATCTATCATTCCTCTTCCTTTCAGCAACAAAGGTTCCTATGAAACATTGGCTGCACTCTCCTTCAATTTCTGCAACCATCTTCTCTTTCACTATTTGCCATCTTCTTATTATTACCTATGACCTAATTGCGAAATCCAGCTGCCTTTTGTTGATTCTCATTGCCTTTGGCCCTTCTGTAATTTTGACATTTTTTGATACCTTTTCCATCTTTATATTATTTCCTTCCTTCATCTGGGATCCTAGTACTCTCCCAGCTTTCTTGTCTTCTCTAGCTTTTTAAAATGTTTTCTCATCTTCTCATCCTTAAGAGTCATCTGAGAGTCTTTCCTTATCTTCATCAGAACACCCAGTTCCTCCTTCTGAACTGGCTGTTTCTATGACCTAATGGGACCATCCTTTCTCAAGTCACTTCTGGATAAAGCGTCAGAGTGCTATTTAACACTGTCTTCCCCCTCGTGCCTGGAGTCCCGACAGGTCCTGCTCGTTCATTCTTTCCATCCCCACTGCCATTGCCCTGTTGGGGCTCACAGCACATCGCGCCTGAATTATGGCAGCTGCCTCCTACGGGGTCTTTCTGCCTCTGCTCATTCTCTCCTGTGCAATTCACCCTCTATAGCACCACTAGGCTACTTGTCAGAAATCACTGCTTTGAATATTTCCTTCTCTTCCCACAACTCAGGATTCCTACCATGGTCCATTGCTTATCAAATAAAATCCCAAACTCTCCTGAGTTTCACAGAGGGGTCACTCCCTCTGCATGCGGTGTAATTGCTGTTCATCATAGCAGCGAGTTTTTTGTTGTTGTTTGTTTATTTATTTTTACCTCTGGGGTCTCTGCTGATGCCATGTGAAATGCGTCTCCTGTCTCAGTCCATGGAATGAATACTCAAGGCAAACTTGGAGTCTACATTAATCCAAGGGCCTCCCCATGGTATTAAAGGTTCTCTCCCTATTCTAATCTCTTTTCACTACTTCTGTGGCTTTTATCACATGTTAATTTGTCTTATTACCTAAGCATAGTGAGTCCTCACTCAACATTATTGATAGATTCTTGGAAACGACATAAAGCGAAACCAGTGTTACCATAGACTAATGGATGTAAACAAGATTTCAGTTCCTGTGGCATCTCATCATCATTGTACAGAAACAGTGTTGAACAAAATGACATTATTCAAGGACCTGCAATACATGTTTTGCCTCATATTGTTTCATTACCTACATGGTAAACCACCTTGCCTCTGTGGAAAGTGCTCCAGTGGCTCTCCACAGCTGTCCAGACAAAGTTTAAACCCTTCATCTTGGCGTATGAGTTTCTCCTAAGCTGAGGCCTGCCCACTTCTCTTCTCACGCTCCCACACTCGTCTGCATCCACCCAAGTCCCATCATTCCAGTCCACTTGCAGTTCCCCAACACCCCATATGCTTTCATGCCTGTTTTGCCTTTGCTCATCCCACTTGATCTGCCTGGGATGTTTTTTGCTTCACTGGTCTTCATGGCCAAACATGCCTGTCTTTCAAAATTCAGCTCAGGTGCCACCTCCTTCAGGATGCTTGTCCCTGACACCCCGGCCCATGCGAGGCACATCCGTCCTGCCTTTGCACCCTGTGATTCTGCGCTGCCTTTGCTCATCTGCTGACCTGCCTTTCCTAGGGGAATGTAAGTTTCCTAGGGGCTGCAACACTGTTATCTTCCCACCTGTGCTCCTAGCACCTAGCCCAGGGCTGTTGGTGTAGTGAAATGAGGCAGGTTTGGCTCGGGGAGGCCAGCTGCTTATGTGGATAGCTCTCCACAAGGTGGCCTTTACTTGGGTGAATTTGCCATGACTCAGGGCCTGGCTTCCAGCCTGAAGGCCTGGGAACTTGGCTTAACATGTTATGAGTGGATCCGTCTCACAGAGATAGAATCTTATTAACCGAGCTCACAGAGCCTACTGTGTAAAACCGACATGCCTGTGCACCAGTTAGCAAGCAGTGTGCTAGCTGGACTGTTGCTGGCGTTCACCTGACCTGGGCATTTCCCCCTGTTTATGTGCTACACAGAAGCCAATTCTCTCATTGTATATTTGCAGCCAATCTCTTTTATTCCCAACGACTAATCACATGAATTGTGCGTGGAGTTTACTAGCTCACCTGTTAAAGAACAAGCAGCCTTCTTTCTAAGTTCTTGGGGAGAGATGGTGCTCATCGTTAAGCCTGTAGTAAACATGTCTGCGACACTGCTGATTGAATACACGAATTCAGATCCTGCCACTAGATATAAGATTGCTTTGATTGAAAGGCTAACTGTGGCAAAGTAACATAGAGATCTACTCCATCTGACCTCATTACTAGAAAACCATATTTCTCTTTAAAATTTTCTTTAACTCTCTTACACGTTCCTAACTGTTTTTCTCCACATTCTTCCTAGCCATCACATTAGAACCCAGCACCAGGGGTCCGGGACCTAAATGGCACACTGCAGACTGAGCTCTCTCCCTGCTTTCTCTGCCTACCTTGTCTCTTCCGCTGCTCTGACTGCTGCCGCCACAAGCCCTGCCTCTTCCTCATTTCTCCTTCCTCCAAAACCAGTGTTATGTCTTCTGCTTTCTAAGTCAGAAAATTGAATTGCCTTGCGGCTCACCTCTGAGGTAAGTGGTCCAGCACAGACGCTGCTGAGACCTTTGATGCTGCATTTGGTGCCTGCACATCTCTGCCTTCAGCCTTCCTCGCAGAGTGCACGGTTTAACAAAGAAATAGCTCTGAATCACGTGAAAAGACTGGGATCCCACATCCAAGGGATGTTATAATGAAGTCAGTTCATAAGAGGAGAATCAGTCTTTTCTAACAAAATACCCAACGGGTTGTTCATGGATCAGATAGATGGAATTAGGCGGGTTCTTTGTTTTTCCTTTGGTGGTGGTGGTTTTTACATTCAGGTCTTGACAGGCAGGCTGTGGCCACACAATTCCAAAATTCAGTGCCACTGTGGTTCTTTAATTTTGTAACAAGAAAAAATATATTTCTGCTCACTCATCAACATTTGGAAATCCTGATTCCAGAGTCTATTTATTTATTTACTATTTTTAATGCTTAGGGGATTATTACCAAGTTTGGTAACTTTGCCATTCAACAACATAAGACTAGGAATTTTTCTGTCATGTTATATCTTTTTTCTCTCCCCCCATCCTCCCTAAATATTTTCACATACACTTGCATAAGATAAATTGTTCACATAAATACATTGTGCTTTTTATCCATAACTCCATCTGGTCATTAAGAACGCTTAGACCTTAAGCAAATTAATGAAATAACATCTGCCTGAATTTTAAGCACCTACTATGTGTATGCCAGTCTCTGTGTAATCAGAGTGTTTTATGTATCTTAAATATAATCCTCTGAAGGGTTTAATCTTTAGACAAACCTCCCATTTTACAGGACAGGCTACTGAGGTTAAGGAACTTGCCCAGGCTCCAATACTGGAAATGACTAGAATTTGAAGCCAGTCCTGCCTAGCTTCCTTCTGCACTCTTTTCCCTGCAATACTTTTGGTTCCTGGGTGAGCTGACTGTGTGTTCAGGAGATCCCACCACAATCCTCTCCCCATAGCACAACAATGTGCAGTGAAGATTAGATTTCTTATAGTTTGTCCTTCTCATGTTGTCATTTTCCACCGATGGAAGGAAAAACTATTTCAGTGGCTTGATCAGTCCGTGTCAGTCATAGGCTGCCACATATAAAATAGGTGTTATGGGACTTCAGAAAATTGTGTCATGGCATGGTTATGAAAACGAAAAAAGATCTTTGGAAGTAGAAAATTTTGTATTTTTAAAACATGGGTTTGCCTGGCCGGTGTGGCTCAGTTAGTTGAGCATCATTCGTGCCCAAAAGGTCACCAGTTCAGATTCCGATCAGGGCACATGCTTGGGTTGTGGGCTTGATCCCCAATAGGGGGCGTGCAGGAGGCAGCCGAACAAAGTTGCTCATTGATGTTTCCATTTCTCTCTCCTTTTCCCTTCCTCTCTCTAAAAAAAAAACAAAAAAACACAAAACACACCACAATAAAGACATATTTTAAAAACAAACAAACAAAAAGCACGAGTGTGCTGCATGGCTTCATTTGTGTTTTTACAGCCGATGAAGAGTACGAAGACGGAATTGAACGGACATGTGACACTCTCCTGATGTGCATCGTCACCGTGCTGAACCAGGGCCTCAGGAATGGCGGTGGTGTGGGCGACGTGCTGAGAAGGCCCTCGAAAGATGTAAGCAGGAGGAACCGTATTTTCTCAAGGAGCACGCAATCGTTTTCTAAAACTCTCCTAACAACATTTACAATGTATATTGTTTTCAGGGTACTATCTTGTGTCCTTTGCTTTACAAGTATAATGGTAGCCATTAAAACCAGTTAATTGTATGCTAGGATTACATAGACATCACTAATGTACTAAAAACCTATATTGTTGGCGGGGTTAGGAACTTTTTCCAAGTTTGAACTATGTATTGTGTTACAGCAACAAAATCACGGTTACAGATGTTGTAGAGGAGTTGAGTGTTACATAAGTAACAGAAACTAGACTGCCTTTTGTCTATCAGGTTTCTCAGGCATGAAGATTTACTTTTTGCCTCTGAATACGAGTAGCCTTTATTATTTATCCATGATGAACATAACATTTAAACAAATTCTAACAAGATTTCATTTCTTAAAATGGCAAGGCTGAAAAATTTCTCATTGGCTGCAAACACCAGGCTGGGATCTTGGAAAAAAGAACCTCAGTTCTCCAACAGGCTAGCTGTATTATGTGGTCAATTCATCTGATGTCTCTTCTTCTATGGCCTAGCTGGATTACATGACCTCCGATGTGTACTTTAATACTGTTCATCAAGTAGAAATAGCTTGAGCTGTATGTTCTTGACCCTGTATGTAAGGCCAAGAACAAAACATCTTCCAGAACTTGACAAATCATTAGGTCCTCCTCAACTCCTTAATCTCTTGACTTTTGGAAATGATATTTGTATATCTTTTGTGCCACTTGTGGGATGCAGTTTACTGCGCCAGAATGCATTTAGTGTGATGAGTTAATAAAAAGCAAGTCTCTCCATGGCAGGCAGGGGTGCGAGTGGGATGATGTAAGTCTCAGGGAGTGGAAGGGTTTCTGGGAACAGGCTGTGAAGCTTTTCTCATTACATTTAAAGAACATGAAGGTAGAAAGAGGGTCTTATTTTTCCAACTTGGAATATTGTTTATATTAATTTAGCAAACATTTGTTGAATATATTCCCTTAGCTAGACAATATGCTGAATCACCATGCATTGAAAATGTGTATGTGTATATATTGTTTATTTTGAATTTTTATTTCAGGAGCCCTTGTTTGCTGCCCGAGTGATATATGACCTTCTTTTCTATTTCATTGTCATCATTATTGTTCTTAACTTGATTTTTGGTGTCATCATTGATACTTTTGCTGATCTCAGAAGTGAGAAACAGAAAAAGGAAGAAATTCTAAAGACAACCTGCTTCATCTGTGGTAAGTGTTATCAAGATACTAAAACAACAGGCGACACCACCCAGGAGGGGCCAGAATGGTGTTTACTGTCCATACTTTTGGAAAAAATTATTTCAAAATGGAAGCTAGATAACATTCAGATTATGTAACTCAGCATTGAACTGGGGTTCTCTGTTCCGTAAATAGATAGAATAGTTACATCCCAAAGCTATCTTGTCATTATTTCTGCAATGTCTGTGATTCTCTGATTATGGAATATGTTGCAAAATGCCAAAAGGTTCCATCAACTGGTAAACAGATTTTTCATCACAGTGACATATTGATTAAATAACAGAATGATATTTTATTTTGTTAGATTATGAATTCACAGATAATTTTTTCCAGTAACTTGAACTATTGCTCACTGACACTTTTCACTTCTGTACTGTGTTGCTGTACCTGTTTTCCCTTTCTCTCTCTCTCTCTCTCTCTCTCTCTCTCTCTCTCTCTCTCTCTCTCTCTCTCTCTCTCATGTGCACACACACACACACACACACACAGTCCTCTCTTCTCCCATCATTATCTCTCTCAGGTCCAACCTTTTCTTTATTCTTTATCCTCATCATTCCCTTTAACTCCACCCTCTTCTCCATATACCACAGCTTTATGGCTTTAGTGTTCTCTGTAGCTGGCCTAGTATCCTAGAATCCTTTCCAATCCTGGAATAATCCCCAGCTTCAGATTACACTCACCATCTATTTTTCCATGTTGGGCTGAAGAATCTTTTGATAAAAGTCACAAAACAAGCATAAGAGCTTCACTACAACACTTTCTTACATAACTTAAATGGGACCCTGAGCAAATCCCATTCCCTTTTTGGTTTGCCTTTTGTCAGCTGTCTCATTCCCCCTCAATGGCTCTTCCACACCTGACCAGCATGGCTCCACCAGTTGGAGTCGTACCATGTCGTAACCTGTAATAATGAGCTACATTCTAAGGGAACAAACAAAGTAGACATGTTCTTCTATTGTGGAATTCAAGCACAATGAATAGCATTGATATGTCACGTGTTAAGGGAAGTGATCGCACTCAGAGATTGCTGTATCTCGTCAGGTTGAGGTAGGGGGCAGGCAAGAGTCAGAAAAGGCTTCTTAGAAGAGATGGTGCCAGAGCTGATGGTAAAAGATGGAAGGGAGGTCGTCATATCAAAGTGAGTAGAAGTAGAGTGGCTGGTGTAAAGAAAGGCATGGAGGGAAGAAAAATATGATGAGAATCTTTAGTTACTATAAGAAGCGCAGGGTTGCTGGAGCTTACGTTTCTGAGCATGACATGCCAAGAGAGGAGGTTGACCAGATCTTATGTAGCCTTTATGTTAAAAAGCATGGCTTCTAGAGTATGGTCAGCCATGAAAGAATGTTAAGTAGAGGAAGACAGGGTTTTATTTTTGTTTTGGAGCTTTGTGGCAGGATTGGGAGGTTGTTCAACAGGGGACAATCCTGGAGACAGTAACCAGGGATGAGGTTATGCCGTAGTCCAAGTGATAGGTTAACAAAACCTTGATTCAGGAAACAGTCATGGCAGCATTAAGAGTTGAGGACAGAATCAAGAAATATTTAGGAGAGCCTCACCAGTGTGGCTCAGTGGTTGACCCATGAACCAGGAGATCATGGTTCGATTCCCAGTCAGGGCACATGCCTGGCATGTGGGCTCAATCCCCAGTATAGGATGTGCATGAGGCAGCCAGTCAATGATTCTCCCTCATTATTGATGTTTCTATGTCTCTCTCCCTCTCCTTTCCTCTCTCTGAAATTAAAAAAAAAAACACAACACATATTTTGTTAAAAAGAAATATTTAGGAGATATTAAATCTCAGTGATTTGGAAAGAGCTGGGGTATCTGAGTAGATGGTAGTATCAACAGCTGAGTTTGAGACTAGAAGAAGAAAACCAGTTTTAGGTAGGAATATACTGAATTTAGCTGGAAATGCTGGAAATGAGGTATGCACCGCACACCCCAGTCAGATGCATTCAGCACAGAGACCACATATGAGTTCAGACTCAGAGAATGTCTGCCATGGAGACAGAAATTGGGGGGCCCTCAGCCTGCATATGGTAGGAAAAGCTGGAGTACAGAGAAAGACTTCTGAGTGAGAAAAGAAGATGGAGTTCAAGTGGGAAACCTCACCACTGAAAAGTTAAAAGAGAAAGAGATCCCACATAATACAATCATCAAGTCCAAGTGAGGTGAGGAGAACCAAGTGTATGTGGCATGTTGAAAAGAGGGGAGAAAATTGTTTGGGAGGAAAGAGATTGATTATTGATTGTCAGAGCAGAGAAAGTCAATAACATATGAGCTGAAGTAGACCCTTTGGGTTTCTCATTTAAGAGGTTTTGGTGACTTTAGATGGAGTAGTTTCCACGAGGGTGAGGGACAGGTACCAGATTGCACAAAGGTGGGGGGGTTGGGACTTGCCAGAAGGAAATTGAAGGAGAAAGAAACATCATCTCTTTATATGTCTAGATTAGGTGGTAGGAAGCAAGATGAAGATATCATACAATAATTTCAGGATTTGGGGAAGTGAACCACTGTATTGAAGGGTGAGTTCCAAAGAGAAAGAAGATGCTGCCTTTGAAAATCTCTGTTTCATGGTCTTGCTTTCACACTGCTTCCTCTAAGCCCTTTTCTTTATGATCATAATAACTATTATGTCAGCACACTACCTCCAAAAAATGGTGGGGTGTTTTTTTTTTTTTTGAAGAATGCTATCAGGAGGGTGTGAGCCTCATTCTAAAACATGATCCTGTTTCCCATATTCTGAAAGCAAAAAACATGAGCAATATAATAAGACCATCACTTAACCACCATTCCTGCTCTTCTAAGGTTTCCCTTCACTGTCACAATTCTCTTGGGCTTTTCATAGTTATTAAAAAGCAAGCCTATAGCCTATAAATGCCTTAAAACATCACAACAACCTTCATCACCAAATTGAAATGTTTTTCTCAAGTCTCATCATTAATTTCCCACTGACCTTTCCTTCTACCTTGACTTGTACATTCTCTGGTTTCATCACACGGTCCTATTTTTCCTCCCAATCTCTAGATAAGAGGTCCTGGTGTTATCGTTGACCCCTTGTCTCTTCTCTCTGCCCTCCCCTTGGACCTCACTTTACTGCCAAATATGCCACCACAGCTCCCAGCGCTCTCCAGGCTTCTGTCCTTTGTCTTCAGTTGCTGACTGACATTTAGAAGCCTATGACTTCTAGTAGCCAATTGGACTGTGTTTAAAAACCAGTGCATCATGCCTTTCCATCTCCTCCCTCCAATCTGGCACCTTATCCTGACTTCCATATTGCCACGAATGACCGCCCATCAGTTATCAGAATTGGGAACATCTCCATAACTTTTAGAATCTGCTCTTTGCTCTTCCAGGTGCAGTAGTTATCTTGTACTAATGGATCTTCTTTCACAGACTTACTCACTGCCTTCCACATATTCCCTTAGCCACACTTTGGGTTTTTTTAGGCTCACCCTGGCTCACCCTCAATGGCCTGCTCAGCTCTGCCAGACTAATTTTTCCCCTTTGAATTCATCATTTCCAACTCAGAAGGCTATCAAGAGCATTGCTTTCTGTAACTCTAAAACTTTATTTTTCCTGGCACAGTTGGGCC
This sequence comes from Murina feae, assembly GCA_004026665.1. NCBI lineage: Eukaryota > Metazoa > Chordata > Mammalia > Chiroptera > Vespertilionidae > Murina > Murina feae. The sequence goes on from PVJC01001293.1 coordinate 31,858, forward strand.
CCTTCTTTCTTCACTTACCTTTTCACCCCGTGTTCTTATGTATAGCTCAAGTTATAGTCCAACTGTATTACTCATCTTTAACTCTCCATGTGGTCTCAGTTATGGGGTCTCTCCAATGTAGTCTCAGTTACGGTGTTTCTCCAATTTCTAGAATGCCCAAGCTCCTAAGCTGTTGAACTCCTGCCCTCATTCTGAGGCCCAGGTCTAATGCCATTATTCCATGAAGTCTTCTCTGATCTCACTAACCAGAATCAAACATGTCTGTTCCTAAATCCCTCATATCGCCCTTAGCTATATCATTCTATACATATTCTTGTTACCTTATCTTTGTTGGATGCTATTCATTATTATTCTACTAGAGGCCTGGTGCACGACATTCTTGCACTGGGGCAAGGAGGGACCTCAGCCCGGCCTGCACCCTCTCACAGTCCAGAACCCCTTGGGGAATGTCCAACTGCCAGCTTAGGTCCATTCCCTGTGGGACAGTCAGACATCCCCCTAGGGGTCCGTAGCACTACTGTGAAGGCGGGAGAGGCTCCCACTACCGCTGTTGCTCTCACCAGCCTTGAGTCCGGCTTCAGACTGAGTGGTGCTCTGCTGTGGGAGTGCACTGACCACAGCTCCTGCATTCAGCATCTGGCCCCTGGTGGTCAGTGTACATCATAGCAACTGGCCATTCTGCTGTTTGGTCAATTTGCATATTAGGGTTTTATTATATAGGATTATAGAAGATGCATGAACTTTATAGACACGTCCTGGCTAGATGATGTTGGCCAAGGTTTCTTTCACCTTGAACTTATTGTTTCCTTATCTGGAAAATGGGAATATAATGCCACATTTGGGGGTTTGGTGAGTTTAAATGAGATCCATTTATCAGGAGTCCTAGCTCAATGCTTAGCTGAGATTAAGCACTCAATACATGTTCATTTCTCTTCTTTAAGAACTCCAGACCCATGTCCTATCCATTTTTATGCTTCCATAGCATGTATTGGGGATCGTTTATAAATATTTTCTTAATGAATGACTATCCAGTTATTCGGCTCCAAATTAACATTGTCTTTATGCCAATGTGCCTTAAAACCTATAAAAGAAAGTTAAAACAAGTAAGTGCTAAAATAATATATACTGTAGGCAAAAATATCTAAGTGCATTAATTCCGAGTTATTCCAATTTTTGTCACATGTGGGTATGGTCTCTGTGGCATACACATGCCTACAGGAATGCAGAGAAACTGGGAGGCACAGGGGATGTTCATATGTGGTTCATTTCTCAGAAGCCTCATGTTTATTCAAAATTTTGAGTGACCACTTAGGTAATTTAACCTAAGAGTAAATTTAAATTGTATTTTTATATTAGTACAAATAAAATGTTGTAAAGTAGAGTGAATTTAGTGTGAACATTTAAAATAAATAGAAACATTTTTAAATATTAAAAAGTGGTGCCCGGCACTTTTTAGCTGCTAATCCTTGTAGCTTAATGTTCCCTACTCTCTGCCCTGAAAGGACCTTCAGTTCAGCACAAAACATGTGATCAGTGTTATGATAACATGTATCCAGATATGCATTCATTCCTGGAGTTGCCTACCACATAAAAGATTTAATATATACCATATAGATTATATGAGCTTAATTACAAGAATGATTTAAACATTTGGGATATTTGGGGGTTGTGCTACTGGCCTATAAAATAGTTGTGACTAATCTACAAATGGTTCTGAGGAGAGCCAGGTGTTAAGTTGTGATCCAAAGAGGGATAGTGTATAAGTAGCAGAAGAGGGGGTCTCTGCAGTGGGAGAGAATTGGCTTCAGGAGTGTGCCTAGCAACACCCATAGCAGCAACAGAGGAGGTAGGAATTGTGGCAGGCGATGAGAGCAGATGGGACTTTTCTAGCCTTGAAGGCAATGACCAGATGTTTGAGAGTTATGACTCAGAAAACAATTACTAGTGATCCAAAAGGCGGTCATGATAGGGTGATAATTAGCAGATGACAGAGCTGAGGCAGTAAACATAGAAAACAAATTGGCTCTGGTGTCTGTGATAATGATTAATTTTGAATTACTAGAGGCTGAAAATTCAGTGAAAAGGAGATGTTGACAGAGCAGGAGTGACAAAATAACAAAATGGAGAAAGGATTTATTGATGTCAGAATTCCTATCATAAGGATAGCCAGGTTCCTAGAATTAAAGACCTTTCTAGATGATTTACTAGGAGATAACGGCTATCTTGTGAGAGAGGGGCCACTTATGTTTCTCTCTCAGTATATTAGTCCCTTATTATCTATATAAAGTCATTCACTCACTTATTTAACAATTACTTACTGAGTATCTACTTTGTGCCAGGCTTTTGCAGTGAACAAAGATAGATAAAAAGCACTGCCATTATGGAGGTTACTTTCGAACGTATGTAGAAGGTCAAATGATGACAAGGGATATGGAGAAAGACAAAACAGAAGAATTGGGATGCCTGGGTGATAGGTGTCTATGTGCCCTTACTTTAGTCATACTGTGTGGGAAACACAATGGAAGCATAGTCTTGTTTTTCCTGAAAAGCTAGCATTGAGCACATGAAGCTCCTCGGATGCTTCCTTTCTTTGTACCTGGGTCATCTCACCCTGGCTTTCATTGTTCATCGTATGTCATTTACCCTTGAATTCGTATATTTACAAATGAACTCTCTGTTTCGAAGATCCAGCCTCCTACCTAACACTCTAATTTGGTTGTTCTACAGGCATCTTAAACTGAGCACATCCCAAATCAAATGTATCCTCCCTCCAAAATCTCTTTTTGTCTCTTGCTTTAGTGATATTACCTTCAACTCAGTTAAGTCAGGGAATTCAGTCGTTCTTAGTTCCTCAGAATTGTATACCTCTAATTGCATGTCATGCCCTCTTAAGTTTTCATTCCAAGTTCCTCTCCAGTCTCTATGAATTTATTCAATTACTCTGTCAACTTTAGTTGAATGCCTCCTGTTTACCACCCGCTATGCCAGGTTCTGGTAATACAAAAAATACATCAGACAATAAGATGGTAGAGGCTGAGATAGAAATCGACACATTTTCATAGCAAAGTATTGTGAGCACAGAGAGGATCAACTAACTGGCTATGCCTGTGGGAGTCAGATGGTGGCAGTGGTTGAGCTGAGTCTTGAAGAAGGAATACCTGGAAGGCAGGAAAGAGACTAGATGGAGGCATTGAGTTTTCAGAGGATTTAGCGTGTTTGGAGAAAGGTGAGAAAGTCAGAGTGATTACAAGAAGTGGATTGTCAGAGCATGAGTCTGAGGATCACTTCAAATTCCTCGGATGACAGAGATTTCCTTAACAGAAAGAATAAAAAGGTCTAAAGAAACAAATTTTTAATGAGTTGAGTTTGACATGCTCGTAAGCTATCCAGAAGGATTTTTATCCAGGAGGCTGCTGGAAATAGAAAGTGAAGCTGAGAAGAAAGGTCAGTATTGGGGATAAAGATTGAGAAATCATCAGCCTGATGATGGTTGAAACCATGGGAACGGACAACAAAGCTTAGAGAGCAAGAATCAAAGAAGATGAAAGAAAACCAGTCCCTCTCTTTCCATTTCCCCTCCACTTCCCTGGTCCCTGCCCTTCACCCTCAGCCTCTTCTCCCATAGTCTTCCTCTAAATCCTGCCACAGGAAGTTACTGAAAGCCCAGCTCTGAATGTGCTCGCCTCCATGCAAAGCCTTCAGAATAAAGTGCAGGCTCCTTAGCTTTGTGCTTAACGCTCATTATGGTTTGTGCCAACTGTACCATTTCATCTTCATTTCCCAATGTTCCCTTCTAACCACGCTAGAGGGATAGACACTCCCCCAAACAGGTCATCTACTTTCATCTCTAGTTTTGCCATGCCATCCCCTCTGCCTAGATGGCAAGAGAACATGGCCTTGGCATCAGAAATATTTTTATTTAAATACTGGCTGACTTTTCCACTAACCAAGGTGTTGACTTGAGCAATTAATTGAATCTCTCTGAATCTGTTTCCTCAACATGCTAAAAGGTCAGATTGGATTATTGGAATTCTAATACCATATTTAGACATCTCTATAGTTGTCAGCATAAATATGTGCTAAATAAAAATTAAATATCTTTTATTACCATTCCACTTGCCACAATCATGTTTCAAGGCCAGGCAGTCAAAGCTTTATACCTCTTCGAAACCATTTAAAATGTATCTGGTGAGAATTCATTTTGCCTTTCTCTATGCTTTGTTGGCAGTTTATACCACTTCAGAACGTCTTTTGTCTGTTTCCTCTACCACATTATGGATTAATTGATAGTAAACACATTATTTTTATAGCCTTATGCACCTTGCAACAGGTAGATAATTGTTTAAATTGAACTCTGAGAAAATCTACTTCAACATTTCTCTCTCTTTTTTTGGAGTAACATCTCTGTTGAAGTATAATTTATATACCTTACAACTCATCTGTGTAAAGTATACAATTCAGTGGTTTTTGTATATTCAGAATTAGGCATTTATCATTGTAATCAATTTTAGAATTTTTTTCATTCTCCCCAAAAGAAACCTCAAACCCTTCAGCTTCATCATTCTCCCTCCCCCAATCTTTTATCCTCCTCAGCCCAAGGCAACCATTGATCTACCATCTGCCTCTATAGATTTACCTATTCTGGACATTTCATATACATGGAATCATAGAATATATGGTCTTCTGTGACTTGCTTCTTTCATTAAGTATGATCTTAATGGTTCATGTTGTAACATGCATCAGTACTTTATTTATATTAATGCAGAAAAATATTTATTAAATGGATATTTTGTTCATCCTTTCATTGGATGGTAAACATTTGGAATTGTTTCTACTTTTTTTGTTAATTATGAATGAATAAGCAATCAAATGCTCTACCCCTGAGCCACTGGGCTGTACCTCCTGTGGATAATGCTGCTGTGAACAGTTTATGTCCACGCCTTTGTATGAACATAGGTTTTTATTTCTCGTGTGTGTGTGTAAGTGGAGTTGCTGGGTATATGATAACTCTGTGTTTAATTTTTTGAGAAACTGCCAAACAGTGTTTTAAAGTAGCTGTGCTATTTTACATTCCCACCTGTAGTGTATGAGGTTCTAATTTATACACATCATCCTCAACACTTGCTATTATCTGTTTTTTATTACAACCAACCTAGTGGGACAATATTTTATTACTGAACTATTCTTAAGGCATTGAATAAACATTTAGTGGCAACTATGTGCCAAGCACCATTCTAAGCTATTGGGACCACTGGTAAAGAGCAGAGACAGATGTATCTGCCCATGGGCATGCAAAAATTATAAACATAACAAGTTCCTGGGTAAAATGACATTTCTTCTATGCTGATTAGCAGACAGGATTTTTCATGCACAATCATTTTTACCCCTTTACCTTTTTCTTGTTGTCCACTTTGATTTAACAACATAGATATGGCTATATTCCATCTGTGAGGAGGTGATAAGCACTACAGTAAAAAAAAAAAAAAGTGATTGAGAGTGTCCCCAAGGGGAAGGGAAGGTGATAGGATTAAATAGGGCGATTAAGTTGAGCCACATTGAGACGGTGAGAGTTGAGCAAAAACTTGAAGGTGAGTGAGCTGGTCAAAGAGCTACCAGAGAGAAGAGTGTGTGGGCAGAGGAAATGACAAGTCCCAAAGGCCCTGAAGTGGGAGTGTGTGTGCAAGGAACAGCAAGGAGGCTGGGGTGGGTGGAAAAAAGTTAGCAAGGAAGAGGATTGTAGGAGATGAGGTTAGAGAAGCTATAGGGCCACGTCACTTAAGGTTTAGCAAATAGCTATCCTATGGGACATATGGAATGAAGAGTTATACTCAACAATTATTCATTGTTGATCTGAGATTCAAATGTAATCTGGCATCTTGTCTTTTATCTGGCCACCCTACTTGCAGACCATTTTAAAGACTTTGACCTTTACTCTAAAGAGGTGAGGATCTGCAGGGTTTGGAAAAGGGGAGAGACGCTATCCCACTTAGATTTTTAAAGGATCACCTGACAGCTATGTTGTGAATAGGCTGTAGAGAATGTGTTGAAACAGGGATCCTGAGAGACTATTGTAGTTGCCCCGATGAGAGATGATAATGGCTCAGACTGAGTGGTAGTGGTGGGGGTGCTGAGAAGTGATCAGATTCTGGGTTTATGTTGAAGGTAGAGCCAGAAGAATTTCAATATAGATGGTGTGTGCGTGCATGTGTGTGTGTGTGTGTGTGAGAGAGAGAGAGAGAGAGAGAGAGAGAGATAGGATTCACAATGACTCCTAGATTTCTAGGTGATTCTGGCGTGAATATCTGAAAGAATGGTGTTACCATGGAATGAAAAGAGGACTGTGGGTGGAGCAGGGTTGGGGAAAAAGATTGCACTCTATTTGGGACATGCTGAGCTGATAATAGATCAAATAAGATGAGGCATAACCATCAGCCAGCTAAATTTTATGGCATTTTCCATTAGAATATCCAATAACATAATTTAAAAAGTCACTCCTTCACTTGGAACAGATTATGTTCTTATTGTGCTTTGTTTCTTAATATTAAAAGGGTCTTCTTCATGCCTGAATAGCTCAATAGCATGTGTGTGTGTGTGTGTGTGTGTGTGTGTGTGTGTGTGTAGCCAGGTTGGGAATTCAATTTCCTGGTTTCTTCTCCAACATCTGAGCTGCAAAACCAGACTGAATCCTGACATCCCATTTGACTTGGCTTCCTAATCCATTTTTCCATGGGTGTTTTTCTTCATCTCCATTCATTTCCTTTCATTCAATCTTCAACCTTTGAGAGAAAAAGAGTGTTACTACCCAGATCCTCTCCTCAGTGACCGTCCAGAGACAGAAAACGTGCCCCGGAAGTGGGGCAGAGAGTCCCTCTCCTGGACTGGCTGGACAGCAGTCGTCTGAGGGGTGGACGGGTCTGTCCGTCCTTGTGGCACTCAGAGCCCAGATCATGGCGGACATTCTCTTACTCTCCACTGATCACAAGTGGTTTTGAAGAGATGGCTCTTGGCTGCCTTCCCTCATTTTACCCAAGTTCCTGGATTAAATGACTTTTAATTCTGTCCTGATGAGCATGTGTGCCATTTCTTGCACAATCAATTTTACTGTTTTGTTTTGTTTTTTACTTAGACTTGTGGTCCAATTTAATTTGACTATTTTGAATTTCTATTTGAAATTATCTGCAAATTTTACATCTATAATAATACATTCCCAAGTATCCATTGGGGGGAAATGTTAGTTGGGAAGAAATCCATAAACTATGGCCTTTTTCTTCTGGAGGTCTTATGTACTATGTTGTTTTTAATCATAACATAGTAAATGGAAGCATGCTTGCAGAAAGCATTTTTTCACACATTGTGTTTTGTTTTTAGGCTGAGAAGGAAGTGCTGATTAAATGGCAGATTACATACCTTGTGTTTCCTGTGCTCTGCAGGACTCGAGAGAGACAAGTTTGATAATAAAACCGTGTCATTTGAGGAGCACATCAAGTCGGAACATAACATGTGGCATTATTTGTATTTCCTCGTCTTGGTGAAGGTTAAAGACCCAACTGAATACACTGGACCTGAAAGTTACGTGGCTCAAATGATTGTGGTGAGTGATCGATCAGAGGGTTTGATCTGGAACTGTATTGGATTTTGGATGCTTTGCCTTCTCTACCCTACCTTTGTCCCATTTTATTAACTTTTAAATGGTATTGTCAATCACTACCGTATCGCTATACTGGCTAAGTCATTGGCTCCCAGTGGACTTCTTAGTTATTCAAACCAAATTTAAATCTGAGGTGCGCATATATTTACTGAAGAATTAATTCTGCACCATCTGTCATATCGGTCATATCCCGACCTCATACCTCCTGCTATGTCTCAGTTCCAAAAATCTGGAACTTTCCCACTGGCAAATATGAGCAGAAGAGTCATACTTTAAGAAATGTCTTTAATTTCAGAACTCAAGGGTTTAAGGAAGGGAAGAGTATAGTGTTTTATTTCAATGGGAAAATACCGGCTTCCGATCTGTGTGCACTTTGCAGAGGGTCATTAGTGCTGGTGATGTATTTGCAGTGATCCTGCCACGTCCAATTGCTTAGAACTCCTCGTTAAGATTAGTAGCCTTGCACAGAGGGTGCGACTGTCTGTGATCCAAAGCTTCATCTGTTTCATAGAAGATTAAAACTGGCTTAAAGAGGAGCCGAAGATATAGCTTTAGTGTGTCCATGATACACATTTAGTGAGTGTCATTGCATCGGATATAAATTCTCATATTCTTATAATAAGCCTAGCTGTGTATTGGCTTTCTTTTTTTCTTTTTTTTCAAAAATCACCCGGCGAAATTGCATTAGCTCTTTGAGAATGAGGCCTTAGAAGCATCATGATCCTCTTTGCTGCTCAGTCCCCAGGATAACATTTGGTGAACACCACAAAGTGACAGGAGAGCCAGCCTCAGTGGCTCTCTAGCCTTCACTCTGGGAGCTTACCATCCACTCAGGAAGACAAACTATAATATGGGGAGCAACTAAAGAACATGCTCAGAGGCTGACATATAAAGGAGTGCAAGTTAATATTGCAACAATTTACCTTACTTGACAATATTTATGTCACAGGAGGCTTAATGTAAATTATATTTTTATAGTTCAACATATTTAGTGCATTTTTATTGTTGACTTGCATCCTACTATAAGTTGTTTCTTTGCATTCTTCATATGGTAGTAGACAGAACATAATATTATTTTATTCAATATATCTTTTTCTGCCTCCTCTCCCTTTTAAATTAGGGGGAAAAGTAACCATTTTGAGGATATGTATTTATAGTCATTATTTTATAACCTTGATCTAGATATGCTCAGAGACTATTGGTATGAAACATATTGTTTCTGCTTGAATGGAGAATAAAAGCATGTAAATCATTACATTAGAAGTGTGACCTCACATTATTATACTTTATCAAAGTTTGAGTAAATTTAACTAATATATATAGGGGTGGACAAAAGTAGATTTACAATTGCTTATATGGAAAAAGACATGCAGGTTATGATCATTACAAGAGCTATATTAACTCGAAAGGATGTTTCAGTGGCATTTATGAGATTGTACCTCAGTGCACTGTGCCACTGTGACTGGAGACTGAGTCATGGATTAGAAGGGACAGGGTAGTGACAACAGCATGCACCTTAAAGCCAGAAAAATATGGCCTCAAACTTTGGTTCCCTCACTTATTTTGTTGTATGGTCTTGGATAGCGTGGGTGAGTTTTTGAACCTACCTGAGACTCTGCTTCCTCATTTAAAAGGCAGAATATTGTTGGTGTGATATCAGTGAGATGATGTGTAAAATGTTTTTAGCACAGAGCATAAGTCCTCAGTAATTTACACTTTTCACTGTGACTATCCACATGGAATGACCATGGAAGCCATCAGATTAGAGAGAGGTGGGGGAGAAGGGAGAACTCTAAAGAGAGGAGAGAAGAGAAAGCCAGAGACAGACCTCTCCTGTGGAAAAAAGAAGAACGACAAGTAATATAAGTAGAAAAGAAGACAACATGAAGGGCAGAAGGAGAACCAGACAGTGGAGTGTGTTGACAGCCAAGAGATGAGCATTTCAGTGTCACAGTTCAATAGCATCATTTGCTACAAAGAGGCCATACAGACGAGACAGGTCAAAGTCTTTGGAAATTGTCATGAGGAAGTCAGCAGGTGCCTTCCATCGTGAGAGAAGATGGCTGTGAAAATGTAGACCCATCTTTAGCCTTGACATTACGACCGGTGTTCTGCCAGGCACTTGTACTTGAATTGTTAGGTATCCACGTACGTACCTGGGTTTCTGTCCGTCCTCTTCTGTCAGCACTCTCTCCAGGACCGTGACAGGAGGGAGAAGAGCTCACAAGCTCGTTCCAACATGAAATGTCTCATTCTCATCCAAGCAGCGCACATCCAAGGGAGCAGGCACCGTTCCTGAATGTTAATGGTCAGGAGAAGGAAAAGTGGTATTAAGCTCAGAACTGGTGGAAACAAAGAGCCATTTTCATGGAAAATTGTGCATTTACTGAAATAGCTGATTTGAAAAACTTGTAAAAATCTATCGCTGATGAACCCAATTCAGAAAATCTGTTACTCCCAGCTCTGTGGACACTGTGGCTTTGTAATCCTGATCCTCCTGTAAAGAAAGAGAAGAGTTTAGAACGCGTAAGTTGAATCACGTCTACAGCTCAATTTAAAGACTTTTTGTTTTCCCCTGTCCAACCCAGGGCTAACTACTCATAACAGTTAAATTAGAAACCTTCCAGACATGTCCTACCACTGTTATATGTGCTCCTTACAAACAGGTTCATTTACCAAGTTGATTTAAGTGCTTGTTTGTTAAAAGGTCTTTGAAAGAAGCTATAAATTTTTTGTAATTGATATAGCTTTCCTAATCAAGGATTTATGCCAAAGAAAATGAGGAAGTTCCATATATTTGTTCCCAAAACAACTCATCTGAAATCTACTACACTAAGCACCATGGATTTTACCCTGGGGACCTTAGGAAATGCCACCTGGCTTATGGTAAAATTAGAAAAAAAGAAAGTAACAAATTTGGGAGATGTTTTCCCTTCTGTATATATATTCACCTCCAATGTCTATACTTTATTGCTATGTCAATAAAGAAGATGAATACCAATATGCACTAAAACATACATTGTAAATAAATTAATATATTGCGTCTACATGTTAGGACCTAAGGGAGTATGTTTGTGCCTCTAAATTAAGGTGACCAGACGTCCCGCTTTTGGCGGGACAGTCCCGATTTTTAACACTTTGTCCCGAGTCCCGCGGTGTTTTAGAAAAGTCCCAATTACTCTTTGTAATCTTTTAAGTAATAATAAAAAAAAAGAAAAAGAAAGAACCCCTCTCCCCCACAGTCAATGGTGTGCCGCTTTAAATCTGGTCACCTTACTCTAAATCCATCCAGTAATAGGATCAAGATATGGAAATATTAATGGAGACTCCAAACTTCCGTATCCCTGCCTTCAAACTCCACGCCACGCTGTTCAAATATCCTTTGTCTGAGTAACTGAATTAATGCAGAGTATCTTCTGGAACATTGTTATGGGAGATGTGAAGAGATCAAGGTGTTTTGGAGAATAGATTTTTGCCTTGCACGCAAACCATCATTTTTGATAGGAGAATTGATATTTTGAGCTAGTATTTATTGGGAGCAGAAAATGAGAAGGGAAAAGGAAGGACTGTTCAGGAAAGTAAATGATGAAAGTGAATTAAAAAATAAAAAATTAGAAGGGAGGGTGTAAGGGATAAATCCTGTATTCATAATGGCCTCTGAGCATCATTAAGCCCTTTTCGCTTCTCCCATGACCCAAAGGACGATGACCAAGGAGGAAAACACAAACTAGAGATCATTAGAAAAAATGCCCAAAGCTTTTAGATGTTGCTCTGACATTTGGGGAACATTTTCAGATTTTCAGTGTTCATTTGCTGAGATGTTAGGGGCCTTTGGAGATATTTACTACATAATTTGACAAACAGCAGGATCAAATCCCAGGTGCCTGGCAGAGAGGCACCATGCATATTCAGAAACTGGCTGCCTCCTCCCTCCCCGCCCCCCCCCCTCCGGGCTCTAGTGTCCAGGTGGTACTAGGCTGCAACCCTCCCATGATCATGGTTTTGGGGGGATTATTTCCTCATTTTAGTGCATGACACTTTTCAGTTTTTCTACTTACTTGACTCTTGACAAAAAAACTGTTTCCTGACTGTGTCAGTGTTGACTAGGACAGTTTAAGTCATGTTTCCATCCTATATAGTAAAGAGGTAATATGCAAATTAATGCTCATGCCCTCACAAGATGGCTACCTATGACCAGGCCAGCAGGGGTTTTGTGAGGGACAACCAAACGATTGAACAAGCAGGCTCTGTAGGGTGACCAGGCCAGCAGGGGGGCCAGTAAGAGGAGACCAGGCCAGCACTCAGAGGCAGTAAGGGGCAACCAGGCAGGCAGGCAGGCAGGCGAGCAATTAGGAGCCAGCAGTCCAGGATTGTGAGAGGGATATCCGACTGCTGATTTAGGTCCAATCCCTGGAATCAGTCCTAAACCGGCAGTCGGACATCCCCCAAGGGGTCCCAGATTGGAGAGGGTGCAGGCTGGGCTGAGGGGACTATCCCCCCCACCCCACACACATAAATTTTGTGCACCGGGCCTCTAGTTAACATGGTACTTGTCTTGACACACACACACACACAAATGATTGTAAGTTTTTCAAAGGCCACACTAGGAATAGAGTAGCTGTTTGTTCTGTAATTACAGAGCAGGACAGGTTAATATCTGTAATATGTATTAAAAACTATTTGATATACATTGAGTCCTTCCCACAGGCTAGCAGTCATGCTTTGGGCTTGATATGTAGGATAAATAAGAAATAGTCCCTTCCTTGAGGAGGCTCAAAATGCTTACTGAATGAATAAATAAAATCATGAGCGAATTAACACATGAGTGGTTCCTTAGTCCTCCAGTAGTTGGACACAATTTACAGAAAGATACACTAATATAGCTACAAGAGTATGGGACATGAATTTCTCATTAGTCAAATGTCATCTTTCCCCTTTTTTAAAATCAGAAGATAAAAAGCAGGAAGGGTCAGGCCACCTGAACCAAGCATAATGAAGGCAATATTAAAAACCGGATTTGAGAGACAGGCATCTTAATCCCTCTGTCGCCTCTCCCTCAGCATTTCTCCAGCCCAGCTCCTCCCACCCATGCACAAACCCTCCGGAAAGTGTCTGAGCTCTTCCTCTCGCACAGGGGCAGGCCTGTGCATCGGTGGGCATGTCAGCACAACTCACCCTTAAGCACGAATTTTTCATTGTAATCATCTATTAAGACCTCAGAGAGGAATCCTCCTTTTAATGAGACAGAGAAGAAATGGAGTCACCCATGACTTTAGCTACATAAAGGAGGAAAAAGAACCACCACGTTTCCAGATGCTGTTTTCTACGTCCAGAACTCAAAATAAATGTTGCTTAGTTAAACCATATTTTCCAATAGTAACTGTCGGAGGTGGGGGATGTTTGGGCTCATGAAAGTCATCGCGTCTTCTAAGATCTGTAGGTGCCCCTCCTGCACAAGCACCCTTTGCCAACTTAATTTTTGCATTATTATCGTGTATCATTATGAAATTATATGTTCTGATTCTATTATTTCTAATCTACACTAATTGTGTAATTGGATCTAATTGAGCCAATTATGTAACTGCTCAGTCTTGAAGACCTATTTGAAAGACTTTAAACCTTAATAAGACACTTTTTAAAATGTTTACATATCAGGGCAAGCCCAGGGGGTCCTTGCAGCTCAGAGTGCGCAATTAAGAAGTGAACGTTTACATTCAAGGAGCCACCACCTTCACTTGCCACAGTTTAAGTCCACACATGTGTCTTCAGTTTAAGAGGGGTCCCCTTCAATTCCCGGCTCTGGATGTCAGTGTCGTCATGGAATCTGTCCTCCACACTATTCTACTTTCTTATAGAGTATTCGTATGCAAGATGTATGAGTTGCCACGTTTTTGCACACATTTTAACATCTTTCTAGACCTCCTGTTTGTAAAGTAGCGATAGAGGTGATGAGTACTTAACTGTGTCACAGTGTCATCATCTTGAAGACTACCCCAGGGGTCAGTGCAGGAAGCAAGTGTAGGATTTGAGCCAAATAGTGTCCTCATGAAATTCATGGCAGGAAGCAGGATGGGGAATGAAGATGAGGGCAGGCGGGTGAGGCGTTGGCTCGGAGATGTCAGCAGCTACTTCCTGAGTTCATCGGAAACCCAGTTTGCTGGTGTCCAGGTGATAGTCCTCCAAGTTCAAGAGGCAAAACATGGATTTTGTTACTTTTTCTAACCAGCGTCGAAGGAGAAGCTCTGTGTGAAATAGCAAACCTGGGCCGTAGATTCTGATATTGGACTTTGTAGGATTTTCACTTCAGGGTTGGTGGGAAGACTTCACTTCTCCCGTCTGCACTTCACTTTACCCATCGATGCAATAAGTTCAGTCAACCAGACGGCACCCAGAACACAACCATCGGACCTGTGCCTGGGTCCCCAGGCCTGCTGCTGTGCCAGGTCCTGCCCCTTTAGGTGCTGGATCATGGGGAGAAGGAAGAGGCAGGGATCCCAGAAGAACTTTAGCAGAAAAGGCTGCAGGGTCATAGGGGGTGAGGAAGGTTGGAGACAATTGCTAATTTGGCAACTAGGAGCCCCGTGTGGCTCAATGGTTGAGCATCAACCTATGAACCAGTAGGTCATGGTTCAATTCCTGGGTTGCAGGCTCGATCCCCAGTGTGGGTCATGCAGGAGGCAGCCAATCAATGATTCTCTTTCATCATTGATGTCTGTCTCTGTCTCTCTGTCTCCGCCTCACGCTCGCTCTCTCTCTCGCTCTCTCTCTCTCTCTCTCTCCTCCCCCCTCCTTTTTCTCTGAAATCAATATATATATATTTTTTTTAATTAAAAAAGAAACTTAGCAACTAGGAAAAACCACAAAGGTTTAACAACTAGTACAGCAGAGTATCTACATGTACTAGCTATATATGGACCCTGGATAGAATAAGACCTTCCTTAGAGCTACTATAAGGATTAAATAAAATTTTGTGTACTAGCAATAAGACTGCTAATTTCCTGACATGTGATGAATGCTGCCTATATTCCAGGTGCTGTGCTAAGTATTTGACGTGACGGTCTCTTGTACAGCCTTGTAACAACCCTGAGAGGCAGTCTGCTATTACTATCCCCAGTCTATACATGAGGAAACTGAGGCTTATAAAGGACTGGGAACTTGCCTAATGTTGCACAGCTAGCAGAAAGGGCTGCTGCGTCCTTCATGGTCCAGGCACAGCAGGTGATCCATAAACGCCCATTGCATGTTGTTATTCAATGCTCTGGGAGCATATGTAGAGCTAGAAGCAGCGGTTCCTTTGAGAACAGGCCAGGCCACTACAGCCAGCACTGTCAGCAGGATGCCTTGCGCTAAGCAGAGGAGGGACTGTCCACATTCAGTCCAGGGCAGGGAGTGGAGCTGGCGGGAGACAGGATGTCAGCTGACCGCCCTACAATGGCAAGAAGGCCTGAGAGGAATCCTAATAGGAAAAGATGTACTCTCTCAGATCTGGTGGGCAACTGCAGCTTCCCACAAAGGTGAGGCACATTGCATCCACAGTATGGCAACGCCAGGTGAGAGAGACAGAGGCTGCAGGATGTTCCGACTTAATTTGACAAGCATTTACCAGGGAGCACTATGCACTAGGCACTGATAGAAGCAAGAATAAACATTGTCAGTGCCCTCACACAGCCTTCATGTAATAAAGAGGACAGCTATATTCACCAGGAGTTACATGGAGTGCAAATTTGGACTCTGGTGAGAGGGGTAAGAAATGTGCAAACACGGCAGCTGGAGAAATGCCAAGACAAATTCTACTGTGATGTCCCTGCTTAAAACCATTTGGTGGTACTTAGGATATAGCCCACCTTATGCAGTCCGGCCCCAGCCAAATTCATCAGTCTCGTTTTATCTCCTTAGCCAACTGTGCTTCAACTACAGTGCTTTGCAGGAAACATGCCATACTTTTTTCTTGGTCAAAGCCTTGGTATGTGGGTGCCACCCAATTATAGTTGTTCCCCAACTCTTTCCATGCCCAGTGCCTTCCCTGACACCTCCATTTCAGCTACCTTCTTTCCTGTCCCCCAGTGGAGCACTCACATTTCTCTGACCTAAGATGGTGTTCTCTGACCTAAACTGTGACATGTTTATTTTTCTTCAGTATGACTTAGGCATTCACACATCTGTTTTATTCACTGCAGTGTTCTCAGCACTTAATTAATGCCCAATACATAGTAAGCCCTCAGCATTGGTTTGTTGAACAAATTGAGTAAGACCTAGAGCCTCGCCCCAACCAGTTTGGCTCAGTGGATAGAGCGTCGGCCTGCAGACTGAAGGGTACCAGGTTTGATTCCAGTCAAGGGCAAGTACCTTGGTTGCGGGCAGGGATGTGCAGGAGGCAGCTGATCGATGTTTCTCTCTCATCAATGTTTCTAACTCTGTATCCCTCTCCCTTCCTCTCTGTAAAAAATCAATACAATATGGACAGAATGGTTCCTTCTGGCTGGAGGCACCAGGGGCCGTGCACAGAGAAGATTACCAGGGCCTTAAACAACGAGGAGGGTTTCGTCAGATGGGATGGAAGGGAATGTATTCCAGGCAAAGTGTGTATCTTAAAGGGAAAGGTTGCGCACAGAAAAAAAGAAAAGAAACTAAAATTATGATAGGTGCTAGCAGCTTTGCATGTTATCTTATTTCATTATACCCATTTTATGTAAATTGAGGTTCAGTGAAATTCATTATCCTATATAATGAAAGGGTAATAAGAAATTCACCCGCCCTAACCGGTTTGGCTCAGTGGATAGAGCATCGGCCTGCAGACTGAAAGGTCCCAGGTTCGATTCCGGTCAAGGGCATGTACCTGGGTTCTGGGAACATCCCCAGTCAGTGGGGAGTGTGCAGGAGACAGCTGATTGATAATCTCTCTCATCGATGTTTCTAACTCTCTATCCCTCTCCCTTCTTCTCTATAAAAAAATCAAATATATGTATGTGTGTGTGTGTATGTATATGTATGTGTGTATGTGTGTGTATGTGTGTATATATATATATATATATATATATATATATATATAAAGAAATTGACCTTAACAGCATAACGACTGGGAATGACTGGTCACTATGACACACACTGAACACCAGGGGGCAGGTGCTCAATGCAGGAGCTGCCCACTGCCCCCTGGTGGTCAGTTCCCTCCCACAGGGGGAGCTCTGCTCAGCCACAAACCAGGCTAATGGCTGCCAGTACAGTGGTGATAGTGGTGGAAGTCTTTCCCGCCTCCTTAGCAGCACTAAGGATGTCCGACTGCAGCTTAAGCCTGCTCCCCACTGGCATGTGGACATACCCCGAGGGCTCCTAGGCTGCCAAAGGGATGTCTGACTACCAGCTTAGGCCCAATCCCCCGCAGAGCAGGCCTAAGCCAGCAGATGGACATCCCCTAATGGGTTCCAGACTGAAAGAGGGCACAGGCCAGGCTGAGGGACTTCCCCCTCCCCGCCAGTGCACAAAGTTTTGTGCACCAGGCCTCTAGTTTATCTATAGTGCTCAGTAAATGAGTGCTTGGGCTAGGCTCCAAATGTAGATTTTTCTGGGGGCTGATGTCTATGATTTTACTGTTAGCTGTGCCTTCTCCTCCGAAGAATCAGGTAAACTTTGACTAAGATCAAATATATGTATGTCAAGTGTTGGAGAAAAGGTAGAGGGGGAAAAATGAAACTAAATAACAAAAGGCATCCTTTGGAAGGAAGAAAGCTCTTCCTGCTTCTCCAATAATTTAAGGAATTGGAATTCTTGGTGTCTAAGCTACAATAGTTAAGGTATGGGAAAAAATGACTTGAAAATTGAAAATGCAGATCGATAAACCATTGCCCATCAGTTAAAGGTTCATTCATTCAGCAAACACAAGTTGAGTGCTTTCTATGCTCCAGGCCCGGGCTGCTCAGGGAATCGAGGTTGAGGAAGGGATTGTAACTGCCTTCAGGAGTCAGAGAAATGAGACAAAGGAGAGGTGAGGGCACTGTGCAGCGGGGGAGCCTGCTGCAGAGCAGATGGCCTGGAGAGGGAGGCTCCAGGAGGTCACGCCTGGATGCTTGAGTGAGTCAGGTTGGCGTGGATGCAGCAGGTGGAGGGAGCAGCGGGCCTGACTTGGGGGGAGAGTGAGGCACTCCAGAGCAGGAGGTCATGTGGTGGTCAGGAGCCAGATCACAAAGACTCTGTGTGCTTGCAAGTTTTTACTTTCCCCTGAGCTAGCAAAGAAAGGAAGCAAGGTTAGGAATGTTTTAGAAAGTAAGTTCCCTGGCAGTGTAAGAAGTGGATTCAAGGGGGCCATCCTGGGCAAGAGGAAGGCAGGTAGAAATATTTCATCAGCCAGGAACAAGGACAAGAGCTGAAATGAGATGCCACTGGAGATTGAAAGGAAGTGACAGCTATGAAAAGATTCAGGTAGAGGACTCCCTGCAGGTGGGCAAAGGGTGGTTTAGGTCTCTGGCCAGGGTAAGTTCTTGCAGGTTGAGAGGTGGGGCTCAAACCCTAGGGGTTCCACAGGAGTCATTTGAGGAGATCATCTCAGTTTGCACAGGCACAGTTTGGGTGTCCAAATGCTTAAGTTTAACACAAAACTGAATAACATGGGTCTGTAATTCCAGCAAGAAGTTAGTAACAATCAACTCACACAAAAATAAGATTGCCATCTCTTTTATTCACTAGGGTATCCCAGGAGCTTAGAGCAGTGCCTGGCATATAGTAAGTACTCAACAAAGATTAGATAAATGCTCAGAAATATTTGTAAGTCACTGGAGTATAGATGATAGTTGAAATCACAGATTGATTGGATGAGACTGTCCAAGGGAGAATATATAAAGTAAGTCAGAAAGCATGCCCTTTGATGGAAGGACACAGAGCTCTGTTATTTAATACCAACAATAATTAATCATAGTAACAATGTCAAGAGTCTACCACCCAGATTGCACTCATCCAACAGTAGAACCAGAAAGAGGAAAAACTGTCTTCCTTGGAAGACTCTGAAAGATTTAACTTCCCATCAGCCAGTGGACCTAGAAATGTTTAGGTCGGTGTTTGGATCTCCTGTGACCCAACACTGATTGGTTTCAGGATGAGATTTTGCTGCCAGCCCAAATGTTCTGAGCAAAGTGATTTGGATTGGCTTCAATATATGGGAGCTTCTTTGAAATTGTGACCTATCCTAAGTCACTTATTTTAAACTTGTAAAGGGATGTTCACTTCTCTGATGCTCATAAACTTAATAAAAAGATGTCTCCCTACTGTGCCAGGAAAGAGAAAAATCCAACAAGAAAGAACTCCAGGAAGAAAAAAAAAGAAGTTCACGTCTAGTCATTACCATAAGATCTTGTTCAGTTCTCAGTTGGCTCTCTGGAACAGTAAAAATCCACGTTGTGGGAAGGATAGATTTTACTCAGAAATGCTGGCTTTCTTCCATAGTGTAGCAGATGCTATCAAACTGTAAGTTGTGGGAACGAGCACTATATACCGTAAAGACACACGACTTCTGTGTCTTTTAATAGACCAGTGCAGCCCATGCTACATCATGAGTGATTAGTGAAGATGGCAGTTAAGCTGAAACACTGCCCTTGTGTTACGTAGGTGTGTCAGGCAAGCTCATGTACATGGGACTTGGGGCTAGTTTTACCTAAGGGAATTCCTGAAGAATAATTGCTGAATTTTACAAAAATGATTCAGCATTTGTGTTCCCCAGGATTAGTCATTGATGTCAGCCAGTGGAGTCAGCTGCTTTAATGTGGATTTAGAGATTGCGGCATTTTGAAATGATAGCATCTGAGGTTTGGTTACCCCAGGTCTCAGAGTCTGTTTCCTCACCCTGTAAGTGGGGATAATACCCCTGTTTACTAGCATTCCTGTATGGATTAAGGAAAACCACACATAGCCTCATGTATAATACAGGCTCAATAACCCTGGCTCAGGGTTATTGCTCAACAAATATTTGGTTATTCTACTTCTATTTAAAATATTGGGCTGCTCAAGGTAATACGGGTAAATTTAAATACAACTTTGCAGGTTCAGAGAGCATTCTTAAGCCTTAAGTTTGATACCTTAACTATAAGCCTTTCGCTGTTCAAACAGTTACTGATTCCGCATAGTGTTCCTCTTCGAGGTTAGGCAACGGTTCCCTTCCACCCTTCCATTTCTTGAGTAAATGCCACCTGTGAAATCCAGCTCACTGGGCAAGCTCCTGGAAAGGGGCCAGAGGAGATCAGGCCGGGTGTGGCCTGTCACAGAGCCTCCTGTTGAGAGTAGAAGGCAGGTCCTAAAAAGTCAGCAGTTGTTACTAAGTTAGCGAGGGTTTACTCCTGGGACAGATAGGGTGGAGGGACCTTCCTGACTTGTGGCCTGCCTCTGACTCCAATCCTAGTGGCACTTGTTCCTTTGTTAAACCAAAGTCAGGAAGGAGCTCACTTCCCCACTTGAATTGCTTGAACCAGTGACTTCATTTAAGCTTTACAACTGATTACGGGACAGATCTTGCCCAGAGCCATGCTGTGATGCTATGGGCAGCGTCCCAGTGAGGACAGGGCAGGCTATTGTGAAAGGGGGTGGCAGGAGCTGCCAGAGTCAGCACGAAGATTATAGAAGAATGAATTTTATCTGCCCACCTGGAGGGGGAGGGGCAGCAAGCTTTGCCTTTCTTCTGGCTGGAGAATGGGAACAACAGAGGATGTCTGTTTCATTTTCCAAAGAGTCCATTTTCGGGCTCTTCAAGTGAAGAACTTGCAGCATTTTTTCAGTCGTGTAATCACCTTTTTCATTTTTTCCCAACATCTGAAAAAGTTCCAGGTAATGTAACCTTCCTGCATCTCAGTTTCTTCATCTGTAAATTGGGTAAACATTCCTACCTGTACTGTTTCTATAAAGATCAAGCAAGTTAATATGTATGCATTATCTGACACATAGTAGATGTTTCACTAAATTTTAAAATATATGTGAGAGTTTGAGGATCAGAACAGCTTTCAGTTATCAAGAAATCATTATCTACTCAATAGCTATTACTTAATACCTACCATGTCTATAACCATGGGTTAGAGACTCTAGGGAGACTCAAATACAGGACAAATAAGTTCTCAGTCTTCAAGAATCTTGGGCCTAATTGGGGGAGCATAATATATGGTCATGAAGGTTGGATGAGGACAGCAGAGCTACACACCCGTCACGAGCTGTTCTGCAGGTTGGGGAGAGGATGTTGTGCATAAGGGAAAGGAGCAGATTTGAGTCATCGATATCAAAGCATGGGTGGATCCACCCCCTGGATTAGGTTGGGGCTAAATGGTAGCAGGAATGAATTGCTCAAGGTAAGGACTTTCTGCTTGATCCCACAAAGGGGAGACGTTGATGATTTCTAAGTAGGGGACTGACATGATGCTTTGAGAGGAATTTTTAGGAGGAGTCTTATAGTCCACAGCAGGATGTAGTAACGAGGCAAGAGGTTGAAGAAAGGGAAACCCGTGACAATCACACTGATGGAAAAGATGATGGAAAGAACAGAATTAGAAAGGAAGGGGTGGATGAGGTGGAACAGTGATTTGACCAGATGCGAGGATGGGCTGTTATCCTCATTCCACCACCTATAAACCAGGGGGGCCTTCCTGCCAGCCCCACCTGCCTCTCTCCCTGTGCCCAGCCACCCTGGCTTTTTTCCCTGAGGTTTCTAATTCTGCACCCTTGTATCCTGCTGATCCCTGTACCCGGAATGCTTACCTGCAGAACTACCTCCATTTCTGGCCAGCCCCACTCAAGAACACCCCATGCCCTCCATAGGAGTACTTTGTCGTATTTTACTCAAAGCCCTCAACACTATCTGAAATTATTTGCCTGCAAATTCATTAACTATTTTTTTAATCATCTCTGTTTTCCTGGAAACTGGACTCTTGATTATCCTCGACATTGTTTCCCCAGTACCTGGAGCTAGAGCAAAGGGGCTCTCCACAAATATCTACGGAACAAATGAATGAAATAACTGATCCCGGAGGTCCTTCCAGCACTAACTTTTGACTCCCTGATTCCCCATAAAAGATAAAATAAGAAAACTGTTTGTGGACAGTGGAGTTAGGAGAAAGAAAAAGAAGACTGTGGTTTCAAGTTGGGTGACTACAAGAGTACTTTTTTGACTGAAATATCAATAGTTAGCTCACTCTCTCCTCCCTTCAAACATTCAGAGGAGTGGTTTTGGTTGTTAGTTCGTTCCATGTATGAGGATGATGGGCCTGGAGAAAACAAAATGGGTTCAGGAGAGAAGACAGATCAAAACTAAAGGTGGAGCGTTAGAAATCCTATATGACTCATGTTTGTTAACTGATAATAATAAAATTGATGTATTTAAAACTACTAGGAGCCCTGTGCACAATATATTGTGTGCTGGGGTGGGGGGGTCCCCTCAGCCCGGCCTGTGCCCTCTCACAGTCTGGGACCCCACCCACCCCAGGGTCCACCCACCCTGGGGCCTGCCACTTGCCCGCCCTGCCCACCCCAAAGCACGCCCCCACCCACCCCACCCACCTGCCTCTGTGGCTGCCGGCCTCCATCTTGGCTGAGTTAATTTGCATACAGCCGCTCTGATTGCCTGGTGGGTGTGACTTGGCTGGTGGGCGTGGCTTAGGCATCCCAAAGAAACTGTCAATTTCAATATTACTCTTTTATTAGAGTAGATAAGCACAGCTATTGATATTGGAATGAAAATTCCACATGGGAGAAAATAACCTAAAGGAAGATGTTAAGAGATTTTAGCTTCATAAATCAATTGTAACATAGATATTTACATGGATTTGCTCACTGTTTAAGACAGATTGATGGTAGAATTAAAATGCTCTCTTCCCATCAGCACCTGGCTGCAAATGAGTCGTTTTCCCAGGTTCATTCTCTCTCATGCAGTGACAGTGAGCTGGGATGCCATTCTATCACCAGCTAGTGTACAGCAGTATGACCCTGATGCTAACCACTCAGAGTTAGCTCAGACCCTACAAGTTAGTCAGACCCAACAGGACTGCCCTTAGCTCAAATGCCAACTGCCCTCCGTATCCCTAGGCCACTCACATCTCACCCAACTGGCTACAAAGTCAGGGTTTCCCACGACCCCTTCAGGTGTGATTATTCACTAGAATGACTCAAAACTCAGAGAGGCACTATACTTTCAATTACAGCTTTATTATAAAGGATGCTGATCAGAGACAGACACATAAGATCTGGGTGGTTTCAAACACAGTGTCCTGTGCCCTCTCTCTGTGGATGTGCCCTCACAGTGATGCCTTCACCAACCAGGAAGCTCCATTGAGCTTCATTGTCATTTGCCACAAGCTTGAACTCAATCTTCAGCCTTCTCACCTTCCCTGGAGGCTCAACTGACTCAAAGCCCCAACTCTCTAATGCCATGGTTGGTCTTTCTGGTGACCAGCCCCCATTCTGAGTCATCTCACCTCTTAACATACATAAACTCGAGTGTGATCCAAGGGACTCATGAATGAAAACACACTCCTATCACAAGAATTTTAGAAATTCCCTCTCTAAAATCAGGATTAAAAAAAACAGTCACACTCTTTTTTTTTTTAAGTATGCTTTCATTGATTTTTTTAGAGAGAGAAGAAGGGAGAGGGAGAGAGAGAAACATTGATGCGATAGAGAAACATTGATCAGCTGCCTTCTGCCTACACCTACAAGGGGACCAAACCCACAACCTGGGTACATGCCCCTACTGGAGCCCAACCGGCAACCCCTTGGTGCATTGGCCAACACTCAATCACTGAGCCACACTGGCCTGTGTGACCAGTCACATTCTTTATTATACAACAGATACTGATATACTCCCCACTTTCTGCATGTGCATTTTGTTCCTTTTTTTTTAAAGCACTGATTGGAAGTAAGTTTTAGACCTTAACTGGAAGTTAAGACTTTTTATTCTTCTGTGTCTCTTACACGACATACACTCCATCAAAATATCTCATCTATACTAGCCATTAAAATTGATAGTTCTCTGTTACGTCCTAAAGTGTCTACCACTCTTGTCCAAATAACCTCCAAACCTCACCTAGACCACTGCAGGTTCCACTCACCTGATCTTTCTGCTTCCATACTGAGTATTCACGTTCTACTGAGTATTCCTCATAGAACAAAGTAGTAAACGCTTAAATGTAAACCAGGGTATTGCACTCCCTTGTTCAGAACCCTCTACTGGCTTCCTAGTGCATAGAATAAAACTCAAACTTCTTGTCCATGTCTATGTGTTCTGACACCCACCATCCTCTGCCTCTTCTGCCTTCAGCCACACTGCCAGCTCCAGCACACTGACCGTGCTGTTCCCATGCTACACCAAGCCTGTTTCTCCCCGAGGCCTTTGCATTTGCTCTCTCATTTTTCAAAACTTATTCTTTCACATCCTGCATGTCTCTGTTTAAATGTCACCACTTCAGAGAGGCTTTCTCTGGTCACTTATCAAAAGGGGTTTCTTCTCCTGACTGTATCATTCTTAATCCTCTTATCCTGCTTGTTTATTTCCCCACTTGCTGTAATTTGCCATGATATTGTCTTTTTGTTTTTTGCATGTCTTTCTTATTTGAATGTAATCTGCATCAGGGCAGTAACTTTGTTTTGTTTGGTGCTATATCATCAGGACTTAGAGCAGTGACTGGCACTTAGTAGGTACTTAGTAAATATTTTCTGAGTGGATGGATGATTGAATGAATAAACAAATTAACAAGAAATAAGTAATAAGATATCTTCAGTGGCTTAGATTCCTAATAATGCAGATGTTAACTAGTAAGCAAAAAGGCATAGAAGAAGAACACAGATATTACTGAGTTTATACTCCAGCTTGGTTACTTCCTAGCTTAACCTCACTGTCCTCCTCTGTTAAAAAAGAAAGATAATATTATTTACCTTAATACTTAAAACTATGTCTGAAGACTTCCAGTAATGGATAGAGGGAACTTACTGGGAAGGAACTGTAACTTCAGTCTATACATGTTCAAGTGGAACCCCTGCTCAGCAACCCAACAAATCTAAAATGGGTCTCTTGGACATGGAAGACTGAGTTAGAAATTAAGCCATATAAGAAAGCATGACTAGGTTATTTACTTCCTCTTTCTTCTTTCATGAGAACCAATGGAGATGAATTAAGTCTATCAAAGAACCCTTCGATCACTGATATTTTGTGGTTTTGTAATCAAATCACAAGTCTGGATAGAATTGAAAGCCAGAGGTTGTTAGGAGAGTTACATGCGAACCTTGAAGAAAAGCAGGGGAACTCTTTTCCTTAGAAGGTTCTGCACATTCTCATGGTCACCAAGGAATCCTACAGTGTCAACTAAATTTACTTGGCAAGACATAACCAGTCACTGAAAAGTGGTTATCATTTTGTTGCCAGCTCTGATCTGAGTAGGAAAATGGCAAAGAAGATAGAATTAAAGCTGGAATCAGATTTATTTAGGTCAATAACCCATGTCAACCATATCTCTTCTCTCTCATTCTTTCTCTAAGAAAGTACTACCTAAGAAAGAATAAAAATCAGTTTCACTAGTGAAATACAGTCTAAGGAGAATTAGATAGAAACAGTGATAAGAATGTCGGCTAACATACATGAATGCAATTTATCCGGCAACATGCAAATTATTTGATCTGTTTATTATCTTAGTGGCACAGTCAATCTTCACAGAATAAATAACTTGTTCCTACTGCTCCTTATTTTTTCCAGGTATATGTCTTAGTTTGGTTCTTCTTCTATGTTTTTTCTCTTCATATAATTTCATTGCTGCATTAATCTTCCATATCTGCATTATGAGTTTTTGTCAGATTTTTATATTCAGTTGCAAAGCTGCTTTGTGAAACTTTATCCTTTCCTAACCTCATCTTTACATCTCTGTCTTGTTCTCAGCAGTTTGGTGGATGCGAATGTGATAGCAGCCAAGATTACATCATCTTGAATAAAGGAGAAAATATAGAGTATGTAGAAATTAGATGAGCTATAGAGAAAGAAATCAATCAGTTGGCCAATTGCATTTATGGGACAAGTGCAAAATGCTTGTTTCATGCTCTATTTATTGAACAAGTTTGTGGACAAGATGGTGCAAATGTATATGGAAAAGTAAGGAGCCATTTTGTTCAATTTCAGTGACACTGATGCATTTATTTTTTTACATCATGAAATATTTCTAACAATCCTTTATATAGTATTTTATACAATTGTCTCCAAAGACCTTCAGAGATAAAAGTATATATCTATGGTTGTAAATAGGGTGCATCCAATCTATCTATAATAATAAAAGCATAATATGCTAATTAGGCCAGACAGCCAAACAACCTTCTGGACATCATCCCTGACATCCTTCCAGATGAAGCCATGGCAATGGGGGCCAAAACAGAGGTGGTTATGGCCAGTCAGACAGGCAGGCAAGTGGTTAGGGGCAGTCAGGCAGGCAGGCGAATGGTTAAGGGTGATCAGGCAGGCAGGCAGGTGAGCAGTTAGGAGCCATTGGTCCCAGATTTTGAGAATGGGGCCTAAACTGGCAATCGGACATCCCCTGAGGAGTCCCAGATTGCAAGAGGGTGCAGGTGGGCTGAAGGACCACCCCCCCTCATGTACAAATTACATACACTGGGCCTCTAGTATATAATAGAAACCTATACAGTCACTCCACAAAATTCAATAGATCAAAAGTTGCAATATAACTTGAGAATTTGGGGAAAGTTAAGGTTGTACATAATCCTCAAAGCTCACAAGTAAACTGGCATTGTTTTTAATCAGTCCCAGTTCAATGAGTGTGTTGTTCAGTCCCCCAGTTCAGTGGGAGTATGTGCGATTTTCTGTAGGACCAAGTAGTTAATTTATGCTCATTAGGTCATTTTTATTGTGTGTGGGGTGTGTTTTTTTCTCAGAAGAAAATGTTCGAGCAAAGTATACTCTCCCAGATAAAGTGGTGCTTCCCTCTGGTGATGAATGTAAATAGGGGTGTACAAAAGAGGAGGAGTATTCCCACCAAAACTTGCATTCTCTTTAGTCTTCTAAAAGAAACCCTAAAACCATAGTGGAGAAGAACAAGGTAGATTGCATTTGAGTTATGACAGCAACAAAAGACTATCTTATCTCCAAGATAGGGCTGAGATAGGACTGTAGTTGGGTGATTCCTGATAAAGGCAACCCTGCTTATGAATAATATATTCATAATCTGAAGCCTGTGTCTGTAAAACAGATACCTAATAAACATCAAAATATCAAACTAAAATTAGTAAAAAGAATTGTCCACAAAGGCTTTATTGAAAAAAGACAAAACCAAAAAAAACCAAACTCATAGGTACAACAGAGTGTGAAATTGTAGTTAAAGCTCACATTGCCCTTCATTAGATGTTTGCCGTTTAGTTGGTTTTTCTTATTTTCCCCTTCTGTTACTGTAATTAGCCATTAAGCTAGCAGAAACTACATTTTCTACACCACATGGGTAATGTCTTCAATGTTGGCAAAGAGAACCAAGAAAGCAGGCTAAACTGTTTCATGAAGAGACCAACCAATGTAGGTGATGAGAATGTTTGTTGCATAATCACTGAACACTTGTCTACAAGCAAAAGAGGATATTACACTGGATATTAATTTAAATAGATTTCATCTGGTACCTTTTTTTAAGACAATTATTATTTTTATTTTCTAGTTTAAACTAATTTATACTTTTCCTGATAAATTGCACAGTGTGCAAAAATAAGACTGTTTTACCTAAACACACTCAAATCAGAAATGGTTTCTACACAAGAGTCTGCTGCACGAGCAGCATTACACACTCCCTTACTTTTGAGCCTGGACCCCTTATCGACCCTCGTCATGTAACATTGACTAAATCAGACAAAATGGTTTTTAATGATAGATTTACTTTTTAATGAAAACATTTTATTCCTTTAAAAAGTGTGCAAATATTTCCTATAGTTTACTTTCCATAGAGAGCGTATTTTCTGCTTCTTAAACGAGCACATTTATTTTATAAGTTAAAACTGTAAACTCCTATATATTATGGCAAAGAAGCATGCACAAGTTAAAGTTTTAAGGATGTCATGGGTACTTAATGAAAATTCTGATCTATTACTTCTGAACTCCTATGTCTTCAGTCTGAGGATACAATATGTCAAGGGGAAAAAATAATTTTATAAAAAATGATTCATGTAATTAAAGTTGCAGGAGCTATTTCTTGAATCCTGGCATGTTTGGAAAATGTGCAGTATTCTCTTACATTAAAAATGTTGTTAGGTATGCAGGCTACAACAGTGACTAATTTAATTGTCATTCTATGTGGTCCCATTGTTCCTTTCCTTTCCTTCCATTCTCTGTGTTTCAGGCATGAAAATCAACTTGCTTCGAGTTTCCAGTTTAACTGTGCTAGTAGTAAACCCCAGCATAAGACTGTGGCTTGCTTTGGTACCCTAGCTGAGCCAGTCAACTTTGTTTCACAACTTATGTTCATTATTGTCATTCCCAAAATTTACCAGATGACTATAGATAGAATACTGCTTTGCTACAATGCTCTATCCAATCAAATGGGAATGCAGTGATATTGGGCTACCGCCTGGGGACCCAGTGCAGCTTGCCAATGATTTCTCTGGGACAGGGCTTCAGATAGGTCTTTTCCTAGGTGATAAATTCTAGATCCTGTGCTAATTATTGCAGGCTCACATTCTTTATGCCATCAGGGCACACAGAATGAATTAGGGTGGGAACACAATAATCAGAGTCGAAAGACAGAGATGTAGATAAATCAGAATGCCCATGCATTGCGTTAACAAGGTAAGTTATAGCATGCAAGCAAAATGGCCACGCATGATGGCTGGTCAGTATAAGGTTTCCTGAGAAACCAAGTTATGATCAGAAGGTTACTTAGTAAGCAGAGGTTTGGAACAAAGGGAGGAAGTTAGTTGCATGATATGAATGTTCAGTGGATCAAACTGAGAGAAGCTGACACAACCTCATCACTGCACATAGCTATAGACGAGTTTAAAAGAACGAGAATCCTGTGTGAGTCTTTACCACTTACCAGCTCTCTAACCCCTTGATGTGTCTGTTTGCTTCTCTATAGAATGAGACAGGACTGGTGCGTACCTTAGGGTTATTCCGAAAGCCCATTCATTATTATTTATTAAGTATGGACTATGTGCTAGGCATTATGTTAGGCACTGAAGAAGAGCAGTAAACTAAACAGACAAAAGTCCCTGCCCTCATGAAGTTTATGTTCTCATAGCAAGCTGTCAACAAAATAAGTAACATAGCGTGCTACAGGTGAAGGATGCTGCAGAGATAAATCAAGCAGGGAAAAATAACCGGGGCTGAGTGAGAGGTGGACTTTCTTTTAAATACAACGAAATGGTAAGTATAAATATGACAGAACCTAGAGTATCATATTTTTTACTCTTGTTATTAATACTAGTACTTTGATTTTATCTTCCCTGAGGAACATGTGGAGTCTCGCCAGATGTGCCCCACAGAGCACTAGGCTCAAGTCAGTTCCGCTGCCTCCTGCCCCATTTGTTCCGAGCTGTCTTCCTTCTGATTGACAGAATTGCATTAGATGTGTTAATTCTGCTGGTTAATTAACAGTTGGGTCTTTCTTTGTTCTAAAAGACATTTTATCCATAAGGAGTCGTTATACACATTTCATTTATTAGGAGTTGAGCTTTTATGTCTAACTGTAAGCACTCTGGAGATGTCCATTCTATAGAGCGATGTGTAGGACTCTTATGAGATCATATAAAAGGATTGCAGAGCTTCAGGATCTCCAGGGAGAGGGTCCTGTGACCTGGAAATCGAAAGCTTGCATCCTGGTCCTGACTTTCTCATGAGCTAGGGGCACTGGGTAGGCAATGACAGGTGTGTGCCTCAGTTTTATCTCATGTGTCTTGGGAAGAATTAGGGCTGCCCTTCACAAGTTTCACGAGAGAAGAAAATGAAACAAATGTGAAAAAGCAATGAAATATTTAAAGTACTCTGTGACTGAAATAGTACCAATTTTTGGTAATTCTATAGATGGTTTCTCCTTCATTTTTCCTTTCCTATGTACCAAACTTTTTGCCCACAAATCCAAATGGGTGTTGAAAGGATAAAGCCTGGGCTCAGAGAATCTGAGGCTGCAAGAACTAGTTCAGCCTTCCAGGTTAGCTCCAGAATCCCTCTCCCAAGGGAGGATCGGAGAAAAAATTACCCAAGATCCACTGCCAGTAGCTTCCTTACTTTGTGTCTCCCAGTTATGCATTCCTAGCACAATATTACAAAGAGGTGATAAGGGAAGAGAAGGTACTGACCAGGATGCAAGAGAAGATACTGTAAATGAGGTTGGGTTGCCACGTAACAATGGGGCTTCAGTGTTATACCAAGAGACCAAAAAGTTTAGATTTTATAGGTTAGAAAATGGTAGTATTTGAGCAGAAAAGCAGCTTGTGACACTGGCTTTATGGAGTTGGAAAAAGGGTGTGATCTGAGAGACATAGTAAAAATAAAATTACATGTAATCAGTGACTAATTGAAAATAGCTGGTGGGGGAGGGATGACAGTAAGGATATTTTGCGTTTCACATCTAGGAGAACTTGATATGTTTTTATGTATGCATTTTAAAGAAATCGCATCTGTAAAAGTCTACTCACAGTCTCGCAGTGTGCATCCAACCCCCATTCATCCGAGTTCTTGCTGGGCTTGTGTGCCATGCACTAAACAGAAAAAGCTAGCGGTCCTTAAGGGCATGTGACATCAGGGAGAACGCAAAGACATGTTTCCTAAAATGTTACGTCGGCAGTTAGGCTCCGATTGTTTCAGTTTTGATGGAGAGCACAGTCTCAAGAGCTCCTGGTTTGATCTTCAGCTCAGGCTAGAGGTCACTTGACAGTGACCAGCATAAGGTAAAGCCCGCTGGATGCTGTCCATGAACTGGACCAGATGGCACACAGCTCTGTGCACTACTCAGTGATTCCAGTCTGTTTAATGGGGCGTTAGCACTTGGACACCAGCTAGAAGCCCAGGAACCCAGTGCCTTTCAGCCTCTGGATCCCTGGCCACTTGGGAGCTGGGCAAGTCAGAAATGCCTCGCTGCCTTGCACCAGCCGTCCTCAGTGTGTTTATTACAAGGGAATCCCATGCAATAAGGTGGTGATACTGTGACTGAGGGAATAGCACAAGAGACTGCGATGAGGGAGGAGCTGGGAAGAAAAGGGGGAGGGTAAGGGAGAAAATGGAGGACATCTGTAATACTGTCAACAATTTTTTAAAAAACGGAATTTGGCTGATAAAGAATTTACACTGCACGTGCATCTTTTATCCTCTAAAATTTGTCTGTGTAATAAAATGTGAGTATAAGTAAGATTTTTAAAAAATTAGCAGCTTAACCTGATGACAGTACACATCAAAAAATCCTCTCCCTCACTTTTGGTACTAGGCGTGTTATTGGAACGTTGCATGAAAATGTATTTTGTCTTGAAAATTGAGACATGCATGCAACCGGGCACATTGTTGCTTAAAGAAATCCAATGATTATTCCTTTAAGAAAGAAGGCTTTTGAAATGAATTTTAAATAACTGTTGTTTGGTTGGTTTGGGCATTAGCCAAAGGCACCTGTATCTTAGGTTAAAATAATTAGATCTTTTTGCCAGTAGTTGGTAATTGTGGATAATCTAAACCAATACAATCTGTATTATATATTTGTTTTTTGCCAAATCATTCCCCACATTTTTTCAGCAAATTAAAGAATGAGGCAGGAGGGACAAAGATTGACTCTGATGGATAGAAATGTGGGGAAATTGTGCTTATATAACACATAAATCATGACCAGGCATATAGATCATAACCTAATTTTTAAATAATGTTGAATAGATGTTACACTAATTCCAATAGGTAATGTAAGTCCCAACACAACACAATTAACTGTGAGGCTATGGCTGACATTCTTTTAAATTTTAAGTGAGTAGCCCAAATATAAAAAATATATATATATTAAACTTTGGGGTGAACAACTACAATGCCTTTTAAAAATAATTATAACTGTTACACAAAGATGTAGTCAAATTACATTAAAATCATAATAGAGAAAAGTAATCCTATCTGCTTGGTGACATTTATAGGCTGTAACAGAGCATTTGTTGGAGAGCAAAGGGTAAAGTTGAGTTCTCAACAGGATCTTGGAAGCCCTGGCTACCAACACTGGCAAAACCATCCATTTTCCATTCCTGGCGATAAATTTTAAATCCAAATAAATCCTGTTTGTAGGGGCACTAAAAAGCCTTGTCAGCTCTGAAGTTAAGTAGGCACGCATCCACTGGCCAAATATTGAGACCAGAGACCGGGCCAAAATGCACACATCTCCTATAATCTAATTTTCAAGCACAAACTATGGCAAAGCCAAATACGGCTCCAAAGTCAAGGCTTCTTTAACACAGTTCATAGCATGACCCTGGACTTGGGTACCAGGCTGACTTTTTGCTCAGCATCACTTCCCTGAAACAGGGACCTTTGAAGAGAGGTGGTGATGAGAGAAGAGATCAACTTGATGTGTCCACGTGGCTCTCTGTGCCTCTCGGGTAAGATAAACAGAAAAGGAGGAAGTAAAAGGATTAATCGTGTGTTCAGTAAAATATAGCAGGGCTAAAATAGCCCTGGAAACAAGCCTCATAGCTCTCTAAGTCCCAGTCCAGATAGACAAACAGAGTCAGCTCTGACTGGGAGGGTGCCGCCCCTCTGGCCAGAGCTCTTGCAAAGAAACTGAGACAAAAATAGAAGTCTTCCATTCTGCGTTGGCCTCCCTTTTCTCTCCGTGTGTCAGTGATTTTCAGACGGTAGATGCTGAGAGCTGTGGCAGCTTAAGGAATTTGCACTTTTAAAAAGTGGGCACGTATAGGCAAAGGTTGCATTTGCGGATGTGGAACAAATGAATAGGCTCCTCGTTTCCACAAGGTTACAAAGCCGTGGGGTGGGACGCAGTGGTGGGAAGTCCCTCTGAAATTCCCAAGTAGCGCTTGATGTGGGAAAATGTAACAGCTCACATCAGGGTGACTCCTTGTTCTGGCCTCTGACTTCAGGGATGTCATAATCCCATGAGGCCAGTTACAGACCTCTCCTCCCACTCTCATTCTCTTTGCCCCAAACATATGTTTCTACATGCTGCACCCTCAGTGCCCTGCCCTCACTCCCATTCCATTCTCCACCCACCAGAAGCTTCTGCATGGCATTCACTTTCCAACATCATTTTAGCAAATCCTGACAGACATTCCTAAAAGATAGGCATTATTTTCCCATTTTCAGAGGAAGCAACTTCAATAAGAATCTTCTTCAATCAGATACCTAATGAGGGGCAAAGCTGGGACTCGGAGAATGGGCTGCCTTCAGAACCCCCTGTCTGCCTTCAGAACCCCCTGTCTGCCTTCAGAACCCACTGCCCTTTAAATCACAGCCTGCTCTATTGGATCTCCGCACATGGAAGCCCCATCTCCGTGGGGGACTGTCTAGAGTGGGTGCACCTCGGTTAACGTTAGCACAGAGTGTCCACCTTGCCCACACAAGTCACTTCGCCTTTTACCTGAGTACCCCTCAGGCCCTTGTGAAAAGGGGGAAGTAGTAGCAGAATTATTTTCTCCTTCTGCATCCTCCATTTTGGCTTCTATGTTTACTCGCCTAACTATGTGCCGACTATGTGCTAGACACTGTTCTAGGCCCTAAGAACAATTGAGACAAAGCCCCGCCCTCCTTGAACTTGCACTCTGTTGTTGGAAGTAGACAAGTATATGCCATAGATCATGTCATGAGAAAAAAACAAAGCAAGCGAAAGGTATAGTGAGGGATGGAGGTGTATTATATTGCATTGTCAAGAACAACCTGTCTAAGAAGGTAACATCTGAGCAGAAACCTCGATAGAGTAAGTAAGTCCTGAAAGGTCTAGGAGTTAGCAAGAGCCAATCCCTGGCAGGAATGGGTGGATTGTGAGGAGGACAACCAGGACAGCCCCCATGACTGGGCCTACTGAGGAAGGCAGGGGGTTCAGGAGAAGGACAAAGACTAGATCTCCTAGGGTCCCCTGGGTTAGGAAAGGAGTTTAGATTTTAAGCTAGGAAAGTTTAATCTAAAAAAATATATCAGTGCTTTCACATTTTGATTCAACATCATTGATTATTTGTACCACACAAAATTCACTCCTTACAAGGGACTATGTAGAACAAATTAGAGTAAATCGTTTAAACCAGAGAAAATGTACAGGCTGGTGGATTTAAAATTGCTCCTAACCCCACAGGCAAAATGGGTAGGGGGTAAAAGAGAATTTATTTAAGATCACAATCAAACATCATCCTTTTTCATTTCATTCTTTTGCCATAACCACAGTCTGGATAAATCTTTCTGCCTTGTGTGGTCATATCCTATGTGTAGAGAACTGCAGGTCTCTGACTGTGTTCTATCTCCTGTAGCTCTTCTGAAATGTCCACTATTAATAGGTCTCAGACCAGCAACACTTAGCGAAATTAGATGCCCAACTAGCCTCATTTCCTGACTGCTTGTCCATTGCTTTTGGGACCCCCACCCCACCCCACAGTCCACACCCTTGCCACCTGCAGCAGCTGATTGCCACATGGCCCACAACCAGGTTGGTGCCTATTCTGACCCCAGCTATTCCATTTCAACCCTAGTTAGGGGCACTGCAATTCAATTCTGGCACTAACTACCCATAAGTTAGCACAACCCCCATAAGTTAGAGGCGTGATGCCAACACAACTGTCCTTACTTCAGACACCAGCCATGCTTCGAGTGTCCCCAGGCCATCCACATTTCCGAGACTAGCTGCAACTTCAGTGGTTTCCACAATCCCCTCAGGTTCAATAACTCACTAGAGCAACTTGCAGAATTCAGAAAGACATAATATTTATCTTTACAGTTTCCTTATAAAGGGTACAAATCAGGAGGACCAGCCAAATAGACACATGGGAGCAGGTCTGGGAGGGAACACAGAGCTCCCGTGCCTCTCCCATGGAATCCAGGGCGTCACCCTTTCTACACTTCAGTGTGTTTACCAACCAGGAGGTTCACTGAGCCTCAGAGCTCAGAGGATTTAGTAGGCTTTTATAACACTGAATCTCAGGCCACATGATTGTACTTAATCTTCAGCCTCCCTCCCCACCCTGGAGGTTGGGTTTTCTCAGAGTCCCAACCTCTAGCCACTTGTGCTTGGTCTTCCTGGTAATTATCCCCTCATCCTGAAGCTATCTAGGGGCCTCACCAGTGTCACCTCATTAGCATAAACGCAGGTGTGATCAGGGACTTTGTGAATAACAATGACATTTCTCTCATTTTACAAGTAGAAATTACTTCAGCATCTATTTCAGTTTTTCAGGTCTTTTATTCAGGAAATTCAGTCTTCCCTTAGAGACCAGGGACAAAGACCAGTACCAGTCAGATTATTCATTGCACAACGGTGTCCCAGCCAGAGAGAGTGAGGAACCTGGGAGTGAGCAGGTCTGCAGTGAGGAGGAGGGCAAAGGAGGAAGAAGCAAATTGGAAGGAAATTGTGAGAACAAAACTGCCCAGGCTGCTATGGGGACCGTTAACATGGGTGTATATACATGGTTTCAACTCTCAAGATGTGCATCCTCTAATGGAGGAGACAAGGAATCAACTCAAATTAGGAAGCAGTTTAAAAGTTAGTCACTGCTCATTATAAAATGTCTCAGGGCAGCATCTGAGTGCTCATCAGCAGCCAATCATAACCAGGCATTATAGCATTTTATCGACTGGCTCCATCATGTGTCAGAAATTAGTTTTACATGTAGGAATTGCTTCAGCTTCTGTTTCAGTTCTTCAAGTCTTCTAACAGATTGCTATAGAAGACTTGAAAAACAAGTAAAGACAGCCAGAGACATGTTTAAGTATGGAAAAATGCATGAAACCTAAATAGTATCAGTTGAAACATTTGTGAAATTGCATGAAGATGAGAAAGGCAATATCTACTGCATGATCAATGATTGTTTCTACATTGCATTTATACCAAACTGCTCTGTGACTCATGGCTGCCGTTCCTGTTCATGAAAAGTTTGGGCCTTTTGTGTCTCTGCATCTTACTGTTAGCCTAGGAGCCATTATTCAAAAAGAGCCACACCCACCATCATACGGAGTGACAGTAGACCATACTCTTCTTTCAGCCTCACTGCGTCCTGGGCAGCCCATGGCTCTGCCCCATTTGAAGTTTCCCTTGTTCATCCTACTTGAAGGGACCTCATTTCTTCTCCCATGTCCCAGCTACTTGGCAGAATTATGCGTCGTCACCTACAGCTGCTGAGCTTACTGTGTTCAGAACGACATTGTCTGTGGCCACAGCTGGTCAGCTATTGATGCATGGCAGCCTTAGTAAGATTCTTTTCAAGCTGTGCACCATCCTGTAGTTGCTCCAAGTCCCAGGGCCATCTAGACAGTGGTCACTGCTGTGCTCTGCAAAGCTGTAATCTGAAAGAGTTCAGTCCCATTTTGACATCACACCTTGCTGGCCCTTATCCTAGAAGAACATATTGGTTTGGACTCAATTCACATTTTTTAAAATTCAGCATCCTCAATCCGCATGATGTCCTCTTTGAAGAACCTAGTGAAGAAATATTAGCTCTTTGATGCTGATCGGAAGTTCAGCCTGAGTGTAAGATTTCTTGGGTTCAACTTGGCACAACATCTTGGTCCAACTTTAAGTTTATTGTTAGGTCTCAGTGTCATGCCCATGCTCCAGCTCTTGGTGATAGACTCTGAAACAGTTCAGAGACTGGTAGTAAAGCCACTGATGATTTAGAAAACAAAACAAAAAACTAAGAGAAAAAATTGAATTATTTAGAGAAGGTCATTGGAATTAAGGAGAAATTTCAGAGGAGTATTAATATCCATCCACTTTAATGAGAAAAAAAATAATGGGGAATAATGAGAGTGTTAGGTATGGAATACTCCCATGAGAAATATGTCAAATCCCTTTTTTATAGCCAATTTCTAAGTGACCAAATTACATATGAATTCCTAGTAGATAATACCTCAGAATCATCTTCTCAGCAACTTAATACATAAATACAATTTTCTTATCTACAGAGGCAGTCCAGATACTGTTACGAAATGTTTTAATTCCCCTAACTAGTTGGTCCAGGTACCATAAATCATAGTCCGGATCCTAATGGAGTCCAGAGGTACCAATTTTGACTGGAACAGTTCTTCCTGGTTATACCATTCTCTCTGCAAAATTTTTTAAATGTTTTTGTTGATTTTTAAACAGATAGGATGGGAGAGGGAGAGAGAGAGGGCACGCATTAATAAGAGAGAGAAACATTAATTGGCTTGCACCCTGCTCTCCCCTTCCTGGAGTTATAGCTCACAACTGAGGCATGCATCCCAGCCGACTTCTTAGGGCAAGGGACAACACTTAGCCAACTGAGCCACACTGGCCAGGGCTCTGCAAAGTTTTTAATAACACTCCTTTCATGCTCAAATGTATCCTTGGTAAGCCAGCAAATTATATGATTACTCAACCAATGTATAGCATGGGCACAGATAAGGATTATTTTTTATTGTTTAAGGAGGATTTTTTAATCTTTTTTTTTTTATTGTTGACACTATTACAGATGGCCCTGTTTTCTTTAAGGTTCATTCAATGGTTCATGATGTCAAGATTTCACTGATTTGGTTTTGAATTAGACTAGTTGTTCTCAAACTTCAGTACAATCAGAATCACTTTTAGTGCTTGTTAAAGCACAGATTACTGGGCCCCAATCTTAGACTTCTGATTCTGAAGGTTTGGGGTCTCGCCTGAGAATTTGCATTTCAAACCATTTCCCAATGATGTTGATGCTGCCAGCGCAGGGGAGATAGGCTTAGAGGGCAACCAACTCTTTCCCTTTGCTTGGGTAGTATTTTGAAAACAAGGGAAAATACATAAGGGTAGACTGAACAAGTTAAAGAACAATTTGATTAAATGTCTTAATATCGGGGAATAGTAAAAAAAAAATCATCTGGCGAGCTGGCCAGCTGAAAACTCAGTTTAATCTGATTATGACGGGCAAAGCTTGGGCATGATCGCCACGTGTGCAGCCCTTCGCTAAGCTTCCCTGTGCAATTTTGAGATTTGGGGACTATTAATTAAATAGTTTGCTCTCAAAGAAAACAAAAGAGCATTTTTTATTCCAAAGGAAGAATTTACATAGTCATCTAGAAGGTTTACTCATTTCTATGTATGAGACAAACCTATATGTGCTATATATACATATACATATATGTGTGTGTGTGCGGGGAAAAGACAGTGAAGTTCAAACAGTAACATATACACTTGTTAAAACAGATTTTAATTCCATTTGTTATTGTGCTGCATTTGATGACTCTAGTGTTAAAAGATTTCTGGTAATGTTTTTTCTCTAGAAGTAGCATTTTCTGTATAGGCATTGTGTGTGTGTGTGTGTGTGTGTGTGTGTGTGTGAGAGAGAGAGAGAGAGAGAGAGAGAGAGAGAGAGAGAGAGAGAGAGAGAGATTTTCCTTGAGTTCTACATATAAATTTATTATTTTGTAATTTGTTATTCTTAATTTTCCTCCTAATAAGTCACATACAGTGGAGATGAATATGATGATTACATTTGAGAGAAATTTCAGGAGAGCCCTACCAAAATATCAGACAGGACATACAGAAAACTGTTTTGATTTACATTTTAGACAGAAATTTACCAATTATATGTCAATCCAGTTGAATTTCAAAGGACACAGTTGGATCCTTTCTCCACTTCCAGTCCATCTTTCCTTCCTCATGGACCCAGGGCCTGCAACTAAACTCCCGTGAGAGCATCATCTTTGTTGCTCTCATTGAGTAACACTTGTTATACACATGTGGCATGTTCATTAGGAATGAGGCTAGAAACCCAGATGACAGTATCATGGGTGGCCTTAAATTTCAGAGATCAGATTCTGACAACAAGGCCACCATGTTAGTACGAGGTGAGAAGCCCGCCTTGCCCTTGTTTCATTCAGCAGAGACTAGGATGGGGCACAGACAGCACTCTACCTTGACCAAAATGATGCTTTGACTTCAGAAAGAGCCCTTGTTCCAGATCATGTTCCTGAGTGTGAAGTTCCAGGAAAGCGGGAATGGTGTCTGGCCCTCAGGGGCCTTCCAGACACTGGGTGGTATCAGTGTTGTGAGTGTTCCTTTTGGAACCATTCTTCAGGTTTCATTGAGCCAAATTGCAAAGAGGGGAACGTAGTGGGTCACACGGAGGCTTTGAGGAATGGTTGTGGGAGTCTGTGCAACTGACTTTAGAATGGAAAATGCAGCACAACAGAAGGCTTAGAAGAAAATGGTGACTGGAAAAACCTTAGCACATTCTGAGCCTGGGAGCAGAGGTGAAGGTAGACAGGAAATGGCTTGTTGATATTCCATTCCAATGCAATACGTGGCATGTTCAGTGCGTTGTCCCTCAGCGATATGTTGGAGCACTCTGCAAGACTTCAGTGAATGTTAAGTGAGGATGTATTTCTAGCAGTACCTGCATCTCTGATATAAAGCTTAGAGGGTTTGTTTCTGATTTTCAGTAAATAGCCGTTAGCATATCCTAGAAGAAGAAATCAAGGGGGTTTCAGTTATCTCTATCTCTATCTCTATATCTATATCTATATATCTATATATCTATATATGTATGTGTGTGTGTGTTTTTCATTGCGGTCTCTGTTTTCTTTGGCAAGTTCAGAAGCTAAGCAGTGACTTCTCCATTAGACACAGAGTCGTCCAGTGCAGGGAAAGGAGCACAGGCTTTCCAGTCACACAGGATAGAGGCCAAAGCCTGGCCCAGCCTTTTGTAATCCACATGACCATGGGCAAGTAACGAATCCTCTTCCTGCCTCGGTGTTGCCACCTGTAAAATGGGGATGTTCACAGACTCCACCTTATAGGATTGTTATGGACATTAGCTCTAGCATGACGGAAGTGCCTGGCTGGCCCTTGCTAGGCAGCCAACAAATGGGATATATTACTACGATAGAGAACAACACTGTTGCTTTCTCTTTAGCTTACATGCAGCAACTTTAGATGTGCATGTAGTAGAGCTAAAGAGACATAGCAATGTCTCCAATGTTTGGCTCCCTGAAATCAGTCTCATTACTTTTTCATCTCATTCTAACGTGGAGAGAAATTCCTGTAATCATTACATGTTCTTAAGCCTGTGGTCAATTAAGCATCAACAGGGATGGACTATTGAGGGCTACTCCACTCCATAATTTGAAAGAACTTGTTCAGAAGTGGAAATCAAGTGCATGAGCATCTGCTCCTGTAAGACCTCCAGGAAACGTATGCTTTCTAGGTTTCAGGCTGAGCGTTTGTAAGAAGCTGAGCTTGGATCCCGTGGTTTCAAGGTTGCTTCTAGCCTGAATACTGTGTTGCTGTTAGCTTACTTGGTGAACTCCAGATTTGGCTCAGCAATGTGATTTTTCATGTTGGCCTTGAATTCATAACTCAGAATGACAAGCTGAGACATCTGGGGTAATGTGCTAGTTGTACAGATGAGGAAACCAAGACTCAGGGAGTAAGACTTTTTCTCCCTCTTCTATCACATAACTAGTTTTTGGCTGAGCTAAAACCAGAAGCCAGTGTCCTGACTCTAGGTCAGTGCTCTTTGCATTATACTGCGTTGCCTCTCTCTTCTGTAAATGGGGCATCACATTGAAGAGCCACACATGAAAACAAAGCAGGTTAAGCTTTGACTGACACTGACAAAGCTTATTTATTGAATAACTACAAAATTAAATAAGTAAGATTGATCTGACTGCTAGAGGGACTATTTGAAAGATTTTTACACTCCTATGGAATCATCTTCTAGTCATCTAGAAAGGAGCATTATTGTTAAAATTCAGGGAGACCAAGAGGGGTTGCTCAGCAAGCCCTGTGTGTTCCTTTTCAGAGACATGACCAGTTGCATTTGAGAAACCTTGAGAAGCTCTGAATCTCCACCCACCAAGACATTGGGATCTCACATTGCAGCCTCAGAGTCTAACAGTCAATCTGCAACTTCCCTGGCTACATACTACCCTGTGGTCAAATATTTTCATTCCTGGTGAAATAAGAAAATGATTTCATACTGACTAACCCAAGTCACCATGGGAATCTGCTCATCATGATCACGAGATGTACACAGCATGTATGAGTAACCGAGAAGTAACCAATCAGATCTAACTGCTTTGCTGGAGGGTGGACACATACAAGTCCAGGTGGTGCAGAAGTGGGTCCCTGTGCACTGGCCGCTCTTCTGGGTGTCTGTCCGGCAGTTCTGGTTCAGGTCAAGTCCTGGTCTGAACTTTCGCGTCCACTCA
The DNA here is from genome assembly GCA_004026665.1 of Murina feae. Classification (NCBI taxonomy): domain Eukaryota; kingdom Metazoa; phylum Chordata; class Mammalia; order Chiroptera; family Vespertilionidae; genus Murina; species Murina feae. The sequence continues at coordinate 72,816 of PVJC01001293.1, forward strand.
GGGTGAGCCTTGCATGGAGGCCACTCGGGGTGCCATTGGATGAGAGAGGGACCTTGGAGTATTTAATTGGGAGCCGCTTTGAATGAAAAAGCACATGCAGCATTTATTCTAAGAAAACTGTTGTATTTGACTTAATTTTGGTGAAAAGGATGTACTTTCTACACTAATTTGAAGAACCATCAGTTACGGAAATTAGCTTTAAAAGACTGGCTTTATGCGCAAAAAAGAGGACAAAAACAATTTAGGTTGGTGTGTGTGTGTTTTTTCCATTTCAGTGAGAGACGTAAGACATTCAAGTCAAGTTCTTTAAAAACCAAGAGAAGAAACCACAAAGCATTCAATATGGAAAAAATCATAATTACACTTTTTTTTTCTTACTTTCAGATTATGGTCAGTTGATATACAGAGGAAGGGAGGAATGAAGCAACATGCACAGAAGTAGGAGGGAAAAGACTGAGAAAGAAGCAAACAACAAAAACAGAAAGATACAAGCAGTGAAAGAAAGATGAGAAAAACCAAGAGGATTAAAAGGGAGAATGATTTTTAGGGACTAAGAGAAAGGATGAGAGTGTCTGTCATGTACTTTTCTACCCGGCCCCTAAGCACAGCTTGCTGTTGTTTTTCTCAACCTTTGATTGAAGTCTCCCTCCACGTAGACTGTCAATTCCATGAGCATGAGAACGAGCTGGGTTTTGTTCACTATTGTTTTCCCAGTGCCCAGCACAGACGTAGAAAACACAGTAAGAATTAGTAAGCGGATGGGTGAGCAAAGGAACAAGGGAAGAAAAAATGTGTAAGGAAAGAGAGCCCTGTGACTCAAAGGCTGGGGTGATGGTCCCCCGAGAGCTGGTTGTTTCCTCAAGAGCCAGAGACTCAGGAATACAGGAACCTCTTTGCAGGTCATGTCATGAAACCTCGCCCATGTTCTCTTTGGCTCGGTTACCATCTGCTCGCTAAGCATGAGGATATTTTCCCTCTTTCTTTTGAAAACTTTCTGAAAATTGATGTTTTCACCATCCACACCTTGGGTATCACTATGTCGCCTGGTACCTTCTCTCCCCAGGCTTAGCTATCTGAGGCTCTCAAACCCTTCTGTCCCATCAGCCCCCTGCAGTCTGCCCTTGTAGACCAATTCTCCTTTCCTCAAGTGTTGCCTTCTTGGTTCTCCCAAGAGGCATGCCTTCTCTTTTCACCAGCTGGTAGCAATGGCCCATTTTCCCAACCCCTCGACACTAAGGGCCTTAGAAAGAGAGTCAGCAGACTCAGTTCCCTGTCACCAAGACATCACCATGACTTCACTCTCACATGAAATGCATTTTCCAAGCCTCCACATCACTGTCCTCTAATACCGCCTGGGCACTCCTGTACATTCATCACAGATCTTGGCCCATGGCTGCCCACAGCCCTCTTATCCACCTATCACTGACCTCCCCCAGGATGACTTCAATGACTTATCCAAAAGATTAGCCTCTGAAAATACAGTGATTTTTAAAATTGTAGTAAAATATGCATAACATAAAATTAACCATTTTTTTAAGTGTACAGTTTTGTGGCAGTAAGTACATTTACATTGTTATGCAACCATCACCACCATCCATCTCCAGAGCATTTTCATCTCCCCCCAAATGAAACCCTGTACCCATTTAATACTAACTTCCCAAATTCGCCAATATTTTATCAGATTTAAAGGACTCTCATCATAGAATTTTTACTTCCTAAAATTGTTGTTCTTTTCGAATTTTAAAATGTATTATTGCACTTTCTATCCACAGTCTCCATCCTTACCAAGCAGTCTCGATGCACACAGATCTGGGTTGGGATCCCAGCTAAAACATTTGTTAGCCTCGGTTTGTTCATTTATAAAATTCAGATAATGGATAATACTGTACTTAATCCACAGACTAAAGAGATAAGAGAGCTGATGTTCATTGGATGGTTGAAAGGATTCGGTGCTTATAGAACCTTCAGTGCAGTGTCTTCTTCTCCATCCTTCCTACCAGTTCCCACAGTCATGCTCCTGATTCCAATCACTGCTTTGCTGTCATCCTTATCCTCCTCACACCTTAGTCTTTCTGACGCCTTTTACAGGGGACACCCCATCCTCTACTGGTCCAGCTCTCTGCCTCCACTGCACACCCACCTGGGCTGTTGGTAATCAATAGTCTTTGCTGGGGTCACTAGAAGGCACGATCTCCCTCCCCACTAGGCTGCCCATCCTGTCAATTACAGACATTTAACGGGCCCCCTATTTGACTTGCCCTTCCTCACACCAGCTTTTTCAGCTCTTTTCCCTTCACTCCATCTCCCTATTTTGCCACTACCCCAGCGGTTGTCATCTATCTTCTGTGTTTTCATAGACCCGAGTTCTTAAAGTTTTGTGCACGAAGGAATAATGCACAACCCCTAAGAGGTCAATTTGGTGAGAGGAGATGAGGTTGAAATCTGCAGTTTTAACAAGCAGCCCAGGTGATTTCGGTGTATATATCGCACTGTCCACTTTTCTCGGAGGGCTGTCTGAAGCCACAAACTCTTTGAGAGCAACATCGTGTCTTCTCTGATTTTCATCTCTAAATACCTGGCAATAAATGCGGAAGGATTGATAAAATGAATGAATCTGGCTGTCACTCTGCTTTTCAAAATAAGTTACCACTCTTCTTTTGAAATGCTAATTAACTACAGCAGTTTAAATGCAGTTTAAAACTCTTTAAGATGTTTTATCCTTAATCCTTTATCAACCCTTTTCATTGCCATTGGGAGTAGGGAATTATTAAGAACTTTCTATTCTCAGACTAGAACAACTACCAAAAAGAAAAAAAGAACCAACCCAAGGGCTGGGTGAGAATCAGACAGAAGAGCAGAGATATGTAGGTTGGGCTTTTCCACTGTGTCTTAGGGAGGAACGTACTGTGCTAAGGACATGTCAGGCAGAAGTCTTTGTGGCCACTTTGTAGTGGGCTTTTCCAGAGTAAAATACATCTTAAGCAGGAAGGTCGCTGCTGGGAATGTCGGCGAAGGTGACAGGGAAACAGGTAAATAAGGATGCAGACTGACATACCTGGTCAGTGGTGGGAACACACCGACTTCAAAGACTTCGCATCCTGGCTCTCCCAGGTCCTAGTTTGTGACGTGGGTAATTTAACTGTTGGGGTCGCTTGTTTCCTCCTTTGTAAAATGGGGACAGTATGATTTACCTTGCAGGCTTTTTTGAGGATCAAGATGGAATGTAAGTAATGCACAGTGATTCTATGAGATTGGGCCATCAGGCAGATTCCAAGAGGGCTGGGTATCTGGTTAGCCCTTGGAATTGCGTGCACACATACCTGCACCAACTCCACCTAGAAAAACAGAAGTGGGGTCAGCTGTTGCCCTCAGGGAAGTCTGACTGAAGCCTCACCCCCTCTGTAGTAAAATGTTTCCAAAGGGAGTAGACAGAGTAACCTAGGGCCATGCCCTTCCACTTCCCTCTTCCTGAGCCCAGCTCGGAGCCTGTCTTGGGGAAGTGGGAGGTAAGCTTGCGTGGGTGGCCGGAACTGAAACATTCCATTTACCACTTTCCTGTTCCTCCACCCCTTTGTCTTGTGTTCCCTGGGGGAGGTGGAGGAGAAACAGCTCAGGCCTGTGCTGTAACCACACACTTGGATCTGCCTCCCCCCCCACCCCCCCATCCCCCCCCACCCCCGCTCCAGCCTCCAGAGCCTACCTCATTCACCAAGATTCACTGAATGCCTGCAGGGTTCAGGGTGCTGTTCTCAGTGTTGTGCTCCGGACCTCCCTGGGAGCCCAGAGGAAGTTTGTTGAAATAGTTAAGATATTCCCCCAACTCTTGAAGAGCAAGCAATGTGTAACCCTACTTCCTTCCGACCCTCAGCCCCTCCCCATCCCTGGCTAGAAAGAATGCTAAAAAGCTTTGATTGGTCTGTTAATAATAATGAACACCTACAAAGTCTTCAGGCTCCCTTCCATGCTACGCCCTTGTTCCTGAATATTTATTTGCTTTTAGGAGAAGAACTTGGACTGGTTTCCTCGGATGCGAGCCATGTCCCTTGTGAGCAACGAAGGTGACAGTGAGCAAAATGAGATTCGGAACCTGCAGGAGAAGTTGGAATCGACCATGAGTCTGGTCAAACAGCTGTCGGGTCAGCTGGCGGAGCTCAAGGAGCAGGTCAGTGGGTCCAAGGAGCTGGGGCTGAGTGAGGGGTGTCATTCACCACCTTGAGTGGGGGAGACCCAGAGACTCCTGGGAGCAAGCTTGTGGAATTTATAAATTACGATAAAGAAACCCCATGTTGTGCTGTTGGGACATCTCAGCAAGCAGGGGCTTCTACTTGGCCACCTCACCCATTTTGTGTGAACCTTCTCCTCCTACGAAAGGGGGAAGGAAGGCGCGGATGCCAAAACACAAAGGCCTCCTTGCACTTTTTTTGATGGTAACTCAGATTTTCTGCCGTCAGAGTAATTAAACTCATTGGAAAGGCAGGTCATCATTAGTATCTGTCATCGCTATCATCATCCCCTACATCGTGTTAAATTGTTAGCATCTGTAAAAATAATATCGAAAGTGGCCGCGAGAGCTGTTAAAATGACTGGTGTGGGGGGTGCTTATGTGACAAGCAAGGGCTGCTTTAAAAGAACCGTGGTTCCTGTTTCTTAACCACAGAGACGGGGTTTGCTTTGTTTTCTCTGTTCATGGAAATGCACTTTAAAAACCATTCTCGCCCTGACCGTGGAGAGAGCGTTGGCCTGCAGATGCAAGGGTTTGCAGTTCGATTCCGGTCAAGGGCATGTACCTAGGCTGCGAGCACATCCCCAGTGGGGGGCATGCAGGAGGCAGCTGATCGATGTTTCTCTCCCATCGATGTTTCTGACTCTCTCTGTAAAAAAATCAATAAAATATATTTAAAAAAGAAAAGCATTCTCTCTGTTTTGAAGAAACATATTCTCTATGATCCCAAGACAGCCCCGTAGGTGCTTGGGAAATGTTAACCCAAAACAGCATGGCCCACCCGCACTGGGAGAGAGTGAGGAAATCAGCTCAACACACTGTCTCTTTCTCCCCAGATGACAGAACAAAGGAAGAATAAGCAGAGACTGGGCTTTCTCGGATCAAACACACCCCATGTGAATCATCACATGCCGCCACACTGATACCATGGGGGAGAGCCGTGACTGGCCTTCCATCAGCGCCCTGCCTGACCGCTGAATACAGAACTGAGCTGGAGGGGAGTGAACAGTGCCTATTGTTGAAAAGTTAAAAACAACCAAGTGCCAAGATGTTGCCTGGTGTAGCTCCGGGAACAATTTATAACTGTGTTTTCATGGTTGCGAAGACCAAACTCAAAAAGCAACGGCTGGAAAGTACACATCACGCCTTCTTAACGCATCGTGAAGGGACTTGCTCACGAGGATGGAGAAAGCAGGAAGGGGCAGGGCCGCACGAGATGCCCTGCAGAGAGAGCCACCTTTTGCTAAGTCATTAAAGTGTCCGTTTTGTCTTAAGCGCTGACTGCAACCTTTGTCACAGTTGGTTGGACTTTCTTTTAATTATGGCATGTAGGTCAGTGATACAGGAAGTCATACTCGGGTGGCTAAGTTTTTACTATAGAAAATAAGTGAAAAGATTAAAAAATGAGAGTTGCCAAGAAAAATGTTAATGCTTCCAAACCCTAGCTGTCACAGGGCAATGTCCTTATTTGTAACATGCAACACAATGGATTTGCAGCTCTAGCAACTAGTTTTGAGCCTGTGCCCTTCAAGCTGACATCCCAATGGGATGTGATTGCTTTCTTCCAGAGCCAGAGGGGCTCTGTCAATATCGAGCACAAAAAGGGGTCTTCAGAGATCTTGGGAAGAGCATGTAAATCATGTATACCCTAAGATTGTCAAAGATTTGGGGAAGAAAAAGCTACAGTATGCCTCAGGGAAGAGTTTTTTTTAGCGTATGTGTGCTTTAACATATATTTAGATTAATAAATGAAAATAGTTGAAGATGACAGGAAATACTGAGAAACTTATGATAGTGGCATTTTATAAATATGGAGTAAAAGCTATTTGATTCACGTTTGCTGTGCTTAAAAGGAACGGAGTGGTTTTATTCCTGCAGTTGGGGAGGGAGGGAAAAATCTAAGAACTTCATTGAATACTCAAGAAAACGAAGCATATCGATTGCATATTTTAAACTGTATTAGTGAGAGCTTTTCAGAATGTAGAAAGATAATAATCTCTTCCCCAAATTATTTTTATGTTAAATTAATGCAACTGGAATTTGTGGAAGGAGAAAATAACCTGCCATACCCATGTTATCCTTAGAAATGATGCTTTCAAAGTGTTAAAGCAAAATTGAGACACTGAAAGTGTTAGGGGACCACTGTGTGGCCAGGGAGCAAGGCACAGGACACCCAAGTCTGAGAGATTCGTTGCAAGTTGACCTTCTGGCCCTGACCCCCCAAGAACAAAAAAATTGCCTCCAGAATCTTCAACTCTGACCTTATTACCACCAAGGTTGAAGGTCTAGGCAAGCTTTGCTATGGCTGTTTTTAAAGCTTTGGGATTGTTTTGATATAGTTTAAGCCATTGGGTCCTAAAATTCTCAAATCATTGGTCTAGGTAGATTAGGAAGGATGCCTGGACCAGCCCTGTTAAAAATGTAGACTCGGTGAGAAACTGTTGAAACCTCGATCAACAAATTTTTGAGCTGAATCTCCTGTCACCTCCCTAATCCCAGCCTTTCCCCAAGTTGAGAATTCTTCATTCTGACATGATAGTCATTTTCCTGACCAGTTGCTGAAGGACCACGGTCCAGAGACAAAGAAATTGAGATATATATCCATATGCAGTACAGAACTTTGAACCTATTAGGCAATCAATAAGCGTATGAGAATTCCACTGTCACTAATCACCCTTAAGTCTTTATTAAAACTTTAAACCCTCTCACATATTTGATTTTTTTAAATGTCCTTACCAAAACCTAAGTAGAACAAAGCATCCATTGTTTTCATCCAAGACCATCATTGTTATAACATCGTTAGATAACTGTTTTAATTAGGCAGAGAGTTTGGGGAGTAGGGCAAAGAAAAGGGGTAGATTGAACATATTCTAGTTTAGGGACCTATCTCACAAAATCAAATATTTTTGATGTCTGGACACCAAGAGAATAGATTAATTTTTACAAATGAGAGCACCTTGTCTTTCAGATGATGAACTGTGTAGTCTTTCCTGACACTATGATAGTTCTTATTTTATAGGACTAAGCCATTGGGTTAGTGGTAGCTCACCTTTCTCAGCATATTGTCTCCGGGGGAAGTAACCAGAAGACTGCAACTGAAAAGATTCTTATTTGTTCAGAATTAAAATATTTCTCATTTGTCTTCTCTTTCTTTTCTGCCTAAGTATTTAGAGATTACAAGACAACATGAACAAAGTAAGCAAAAAAGGCACTTTACAGGCTATTAATTCATGACAAAGATAATAATGCAGAAATTTGACATCTGATTTATATGTTACAGATATGTTTGTATTGCAACCGGAATATTTGACCTAGACAAGAATTGGTTAACATTCTCATATTTATATAGTGACATTAAATACAATCATCCTTGGTTTTGATGTTAAGGGAAATGTTTTCCTATTTATTTGTTAAAATCCACACAAGGTTAAAAGTATCAGTTAATGCTGAATAGTTTAATGAAAGTATGTTTCTTAAAATAACATTTTTAGATGAGAAAATGTTTGTATCATATAAGACTATAATATAAATAAATAAATTGTATACATGTAAATTTTATCATTTTCTTCCCCTTAAAAAGTTAGTTTAGAAAAGGGCTTATTTTCTTAAATATTGAACTTTTTCTGTTGATGACGAGGATGCAGTTTCTAGATGGTTGATAATATCTGGAAGATATTTCATCCAAGTTGAAACTGTGTGCTTATGTCATATCCTCCACTCACAGTTCATTCTTTTGAGTGCTCTTTTTAGTTTATAGTTGTTTTATTATGAGCAGCAATGCAGCCATCCCGTACCTCCATGCCCCTAAGATGAATGGCAAGACTGGGGATCTGGGATCAGTGAAAGTGAAGATTTGGGCTTCCTTATGATTAAGGGAAAGAAGGAGTAAATGACAGATGCTAGGAAGAAAAGAGCTTACCCTCCAGGGCCCAGAAGACTGGAATATAATAAGTAAATATTGCACAGGCATAATGACATGCCAGATTACAGACTCAAGAGATGCTGCTTAAACATGCAGAGGACAGAGCTCTGTGGAAGAGGAGCTATAGGGCGCGTGTTCCCTCCGCGGGTCTTAAAGCTACATGGAATAATAAATCAGCATAGTCTGACCCACATACCCTTTCCAATATGCCATGACACATACTACAGTGCAAAACAGAGTGGATCAGGCATCTGAAACAAACGCAGATGCCACAGGAACCAGGCAAGTCACTTGAATGGGTGAAATTGTGGTGTCCACACCGTCCATAGAGAGTGGGAAGGCCATGGTGACAACTGATTGCGGTGTTTAGAAAATTCCTGAGGCCGGTTGAGGCCTTCTAGTCACTCCTTTGCTCTCTCTGAAATCATTGTAAAGCTATTCTATTTAATAGAAGAAAGGACTAAAACCAAGCACAGGAGCTAAAATGCATGTGAAACTTAAGAAATCTGAAAACAAATCCAGTTATCATCTCTGAACTGGCAGGTTTCCACAGACTTGGATAATTTATCAAATTATCCGACCAGTACTTCTCATTTCACCAGTAGATGGTTTTCCCCCCAAAGTAGAGGATTGCTCTATTTGCTGCAAAAAAAAAAAAAAAAAGGACATGATTCTAATATATGTCAAGACCAGATAAGTATAATTTATAAATTATTAATAAAACTGGATATGTATAACTATTTCATGTGTGATACTTTAAGTGCCTTATTCATTTCTTACCATGTTTCTAAATAACGTATCCATTTATATAAAAGTTGTTATTATTGCTATTTTACTTAGGGAGACATGAAAGGCAAAAAAAACTGGTGTCTTGAACTACGCTGATGAGCTAATCCATATGGAACATTGTGCCCAGCATTTATGCAGAGTTGGTCCAAACCCTAATTGGCCAACACCTATTGGTGTGCGTGGGGGCGGGCGGGTGGGTGGGTTAATACCCAGCATAGACTTATTGGGCACAGGGCATTTGGTCATCTAGGATTTCCTGGTTGTTAACACCCAGCACTTCAAATGATAGTTCCCCTCAGATGAGAGGGAATCTCTCAACAGCTGAAATCAAAATGAGTTGCTTGAATCACATGCAAACCATGAATAGAGTTCTTTGCTCATGTGGCCTTTTTCCAGTGTGCCACAGTTCCTTGCAGAAGTGTGGCAGAAATTGTTTTGTTTGGAAATCAGAGGAAAGGTTGGCGCAGGGCAATTGGACAATGAGTTCCTCTTGTAATGGGCGTAATTGGCACGAAGGGCAGGAGTATGCAAGTGGAGGGGAATGTGACCGACGTCCGCAAGTTACCCTGCCTTGACCGGCCAACCGGGGTACTTTGCGTCTTAGGAGACCAAGTCTTTAGGGAAGAACCGCAGGCTAGAAATCAGTGAACGTTAGCCTCTCCTATGTTCCTCCCAACTGCAGGATTGCTAACACATCCCATGGAGTCAACTACACGGCAAACAAAGAAACACAGAAGCCAAATTTTATGCAGATAGAAAATGTATAAGAACAGAAAATAGTTGTTGAATTCAGTTTAACTCAATTTAACAGAAAATTCTGGTTTTTACACTTCAATATGGATTTTCCCCTGAAGTCTGTTTCCTTTTAACTCCAGTTATCAGGGTAAAAGCAGGTCCAGGTAAAGTTGCCCTCCTCACAGCTGTGGGAACGTGCATGCAGGGTGGATTTCCTCAGCACATCCTTTCCAAGTTCTCTAAAATTGGTTTCCGTAGGAAAAAGGTTCTGAGGCTGCTCCCTGCTCTCATAACTGTGCTTTTAGTTTTGTTTTTATAATTGTCTCCCCTTTGGACAATTTTATCTGCCTTTCTGTAAGCCATAACCTGTTCCTTCTCTTTCAATGTAGATCAAATGTTTGTGATTCTGATCTTCTCAGCAGTATATTAAAATAAAAATTCTCTGAAGACAATACCTTAAAATTATACCCAGCATTATATAAAGGTTTTCATTTATGTTGTATTAACTTGGCTTTATCAGAGAAGCAAAGTCATGATAGGTGGCATAGACTGAGAGATTTACAGTGGGGTTTTCCATTATGCAGTCATAGTGAACAGCTCTATGAAACGCTGGCACTTCTGCCTCTGGTGGTGGGTCTGAAGTCCCTGTAAGTCAGGGGGGCTGGTAGTCAGGATGAAAAGCTGAGTGTGAAGCAGGGAAGAGCAAGGGAATCCGTGGCGGCAGATTTGTATCTACTTCTCGACATCTCCAAACTCCATAGCCCATGTGACCTAAAAAAGAAGCTGGTGACCTTCACCATGGAGCTGCATGTACCTCTGACCCGGAACTCAGAACTCAGAAAACTGAAAAAGGTTTGCTGGGAGCTGGAGCACTGCAGATTGGCTGCTGCCCCACGCCAACCAACTGAGCTAGGAGATCAAGCTGCAGCAGCGCCTTTGCCTACTTCTTCTGAACTTGATGGCTGTTGCTTCACTTCCAACTTCCACATCTCATGAAAATATCTTCCGTGGTCAAAATTAACCTGTAAGCCTGTGAGAAAGGAGATTCTGGGAAATGTAGTTCCAGCTAAGCCAAACTGACACAGTAGCGCAAAGCTATTCCACTGGAGTAGACCTTAATATTCACCAATAGTGATCCTCTTTTTCATACTGGATCCACAGATACACATTTCCTAGTATCCATTGCAGTTTGGTGGAAACACACGACTAGTTCTGACCAATTGTGAGTACAGTTGACAAGGTGAAGCAGTCAAAAGTCTCTGGAAAACCTCCAGTTCTTCCCCCCCACACCCCCATCAATCATGGAGGCCAAGATGAAACCATCCCGAGTCCCTGAGTCACCTCTTTGAAGGGAACTATTCTAGAGACCCTAGAGAAAATATTTTTTATTGATTTCAGAGAGGAAGGGAGAGGGAGAGAGAGAAACATCAATGATGAGAGAGAATCATCTATCAGCTGCCTCCTGCATGTCCTCTACTGGGGATCGAGCCTGCAACCAGGGCATGTGCCCTGATTTGGAATTGAATCATAACTTCCTGGTTCATAGGTCAATGGTCAACCAACTGAGCTACACCAGTTGAGCTGAAGTGGTATGAATGAGAATTAAACTTTCATGTGTTAAACTGTTGAAATTTCAGAGCTTTTTTTGGTAGTTAAATAAATGAGATTGGGTAGTCTATGATTGTTACAGTAGCATTAACCTGCCTACCTAACATATGTATAAGTCACCAGAAAATTGACCCAAGTATAAAACTCCTGGGATGTATTCAATAAAAAACTAATCTAATAAAAGAGTTATATTGAAATTGACCATTTCACTGGGAATCCTAAGCCACGCCCACCAGCCAATCAGAGAGGCTGTATGCAAATTAACCCAGCCAAGATGGAGGCCAGCAGTCATAGAGCTATTGTAAACAGCAGGCTTCATTGCACCAGGAGGAAACTGCCTGCCTAGGCCATCTGGGCCTCTCTCTGCTCACGGCAACATAGTTGCAATTATAGAAGCCACGGAGCTGAACCAAGCAGGAAGCTTCCGTTGCACCAGCGATGGAGGAAACTGCCTGCCTAGGCCAGCTGGGCCTCTACTAAGGCAACATTCTTTCAATTATAGAAGCCACGGAGCTGAAGCCAACAGGAGGCTTTATTACCTGCCTAGGCCTGGCTTAAAGCAACAGTGTATCAATTATAGAAGATAAATAAACCCCAGAAACCTGATTCCAGTCAGCCTTGCTGGGACATTGGGTCAATGGGAGCTGTGGGCAGCCTGAAAACGCCCCTTAGCCCTCCACCCAGGCTTCCCATGCACCCCAGTAGGGACTCGAACCCTGAAGGGACTGTGGACAGCCTGAAAATGGCCCTCAGCCCCACACCCAGGCTGGTCACACCCCAATGGGGTGAGGGTCCACACTGGGGGGCTTGACCAGCCTGCACACAGCCATCAGCCCCTCACCCAGGCTGGCCAGGCATGTCATCAGGTGGACATCCCCCGAGGGGTCCCAGACTGCGAGAGGGCACAGGCCAGGCTGAGGGACCTCCCAAGTACACAAATTTTTGTGCACCGGGCCCCTAGTGTAAAATAAATAAATACCTATATAGGCAAAATATTCATCATATTATATATAATTCAAAATTTGAATGCAGTCCAAAGATCCAGTAATTTGGGCATGTTTAAAAATTATGATTCAGTCATGGGATAGAATAATATGAAATCTATGGGAAGTATATAAATGAGACATTAGAAAACAGGCAGGATAAACTTAAAAGGTGGCTACAAATTATATGGACACTACTCACTATATAAAGCATGTTTCTCAAAATTGAACAAAATACTATATAATGATAATTGTTTTAAAATAGCTGTAGTATTATACATTATTCCTGTTTTTTATTTTCTAATTTTTTTAGGTTTTAAAATTGATTCGGTAGTTTAATAATATTTTTAAAGGAAATTAAAGTTGTATTAACTCCATCAAATACTTCCTAAGCACATATTTTCCCCAAATATTTACATTTTCATAGTATCACTGGACTTGTAGATTAAGTGAATATAATAGCCACAGTTTATAATGATTTTAATAAGACATTTAAGAAAAAGTACATGATATTCCTATGGACAAGAGAGAAAAATTTGTCCTGGATCAGATTAGTTTTCTGCAAGTTAACAATTCTACTAAACATGAGATTAGAGTAAGATATCTTTGTCCTATTGTTAGCCCTCTGTCCTTGGCCTTTTTCCTGGCCAACATAGAAAGAGGTGTTGGTTACAAGGAATATTCAAAAGGGAGAATCTACAGAATCTGATGTTCAATTGGGTGAGGAATAAGGAAGAAGGAGGAATCCAAAATGAGTCTTGGGCTTTTACTGGATGAATGGGAAAATAGTGACGCTGTCTGATGAGATAGGGAATACTGGAAGGAGTAGACTGGAGTGGGACTATAGAGAGACTAGAAAATGAGTTTATATTTGAACATACTGAGTTCTATTTAAGAGGCATCCAGAAAGAATTATGTTAGATAGTTGGATATATAGGTCTAGAGTCCATGAAAGAAGTTGATACTGAAGATAAAAGATTTAAGAGTCATTGAAATACACATGACAGTAAAACAAAAGGAATAAACAAATGCTAAAAGACAGAGAGTAGACATTAAGAAGAGAAGGTCCAGGATGGAGCCACAAAGAAAATCAATCAAAAGAGAGGGGGAGAATAAAAAGAAAAATCATAGACCTATGCAAAAACAAAAAGGAGAAAACTTTGACTCACTCTAACAGTTTGCTCTTAATTTGTCTGAAAACAGTGGCCATACCCTTTTACATGAGAACAGTCAGTTCCCATGTCAACCTTCCCCTCCTCCCTTCCTTTCCTATCAAACTTCTTATTCTACCTCTAGAGATAGACTTTGTGTATATGACACCACATATAAGTAGAATGGGGTGGACGAGAAGTAAGGTGCATCTTGGCATGTGTGGACAATGGAGGAAGAGTGTTGTCAGCCTGAAAAGGAAAGGCGGTAGGAGTAATGCTTACTGGGCATTGTTGTTCTCCACACATTTTGAATAAAAAGTAATGCACTGTTGCCCTGACTGGTTTGGCTCAGTGGATAGAGCGTCGGCCTGCGGACTGGGGGGTCCCGGGTTCGATTCCAGTCAAGGGCATGTACCTTGGTTGTGGGCACATCCCCAGTAGGAGGTGTGCAGGAGGCAGCTGATCGATGTTTCTCTCTCATCGATGTTTCTAACTCTGTCCCTCACCCTTCCTCTCTGTAAAAAAATCAATAAAATATATTTTAAAAAATGTAATGCACTGCATCTGACTCTTAGAGAATCTAGAATCAGTGTAGAAGGAAAGCACTTCTGCTTCTTTCAAGATTATTTGCTGGGCATTGCAATTTGGAGGGGCAGCCATTCATATCAATCTGTTTAAGCAAGAGCATCAAAGTGGGAGTGAAGAAAATGATTTCCTACCCAAAGGAGCTCTGGATTCTCCTTCCTCCAGCACTGCCGATTGATAGCAGCTGGAAAGGCAGCACTGAACAGGCTTCAGGGGAGCGCAAGATGCCCTAAGGAAACAAGTCCCAGCCACACTTAGAAGTCAACCTTCACATTGTAGAGATACAACTGAATGCTGAACTAAAATGGAAGTGACAAAAGAGCCTTCTCTGTACCTGAATTTTTAAATTTGGTTACATGAAAAACTACAGATAAATATAAGCTCAAGAGATTTTAAATGAGAAGCATATTATCATCACCAGTTCAAACTCACTTTGTAATGCTAGGTTACAAATTTTGGGCTTCAAAAAAATCTGAACCTCCATGAGTTCATTGTAAAAGCTATGTCCAAAGTGCTTAGCAAGACTGCACAGAGGGGATGACTTTTAAAGAATTGACTGGGAAGTTAGAGGTGGCCAAGGAAAGTGGCTCAGGGAAAATGAGCATTTGAAACACAAGCAGAGTGAAAGCAAACAGAGAAGAGGGAAAAAAAATGAATGATGTTCATGGAATAATCAAAGTCACATGTGGTTAGTGGGTTATGGAGGAGTAGCAAGAGCCAGTCTATGAAATGACTCCAGATCATTACCTTAAAGTGTAGGGAGCAGCTCTAGAGTTAAGCTTCGAATTGACCTGTGGCAGGGCCACAAACAAGTCCCAGTCTGGAGAGCAGATCTCTCCTAGCATAATTAAGCCTGTCCTTGTAGCCCTTCCCAATTCCTTCCTAAGTAGCTAATGGGCTGTGGGAGGTGCAGCTAGTGTTGCCAAAACAAGAACATTTGTATACATGTTAATCTACCCTTGTTTTAATCAGACTATAAAATAAAGTATTGGCTATAGGCTGGGTCTTTTGTGTCCTCATCCAGGCACAGAAGGTCCACCGAGCCCCAGCTGTATTCTCTTGCCTGTCTTTTCTTCAATCCTTCACAGCCCCTCCTCAGCTTCACCCTTGGCCATACTGGCACAGCACATTAAAGAGCAGTTGGGTGAGGGGGGCTGCAGAAGCTTTTATACAAGAAACAGAACATATCACATTAAGTTTTAGAAATGTAACTGGAGGGAGAGTAAGGGATCAAGTGGAGAGGAAGGAGCTATCAACAGGGAGGTCAGTTAGCTAGGAAGTTGTTGTAAAGATCCAGCCAAGAAAACAAAAATCCTGTACCATAACAACAGTGGTCTGATGAAGAAGCATGGACAGACCCAAGAGACACAAATAAGGTAGAGGTCCAGGATTTTAGACCAATAGAGGGAGAGTTGTTGAGGATTACCTTCAGGTTCTAATTTGTGAGAAAGGGTAGATATCCCTTAACAGGGAGAGAAAATTTCTAACTGAGTATGCTTGTGACCTAATGAATTTCAGGAATCTACAATGCATCCAAATGTATATTGTAATAGACTCTGCAATTACTGAGACAAAATGATATCATCACTGTGATCTAACATCTTCTTTTCAATGCCTGATAGCTATAAAGACATGAGTGATGGATAGTAGATATTTGGCAACAGGATTAGTTTCCTGAGCATTATAGATGGAGATGCAATAATTGGGGTATGCTTTGAGTTCAGTTAAGCAGAACCAAGATTTTATCAACTTTTCAGTGCTTTGACATAACGTTGTTGCTCTTAATCCTCCCAGCATTCCTAAAGGTGGATATTTAATATCTTTCCAAGGTAATATTTAATATTTTTCCAATTTTACAGATGAGGACTTGAAATCAGTTGTCTTAGTTATCTCACAGTTAGTTACTAGCGGAGCTAAGACTGGGCCACTTTCTTCCCCTTTTGCCTTTAGAGACAGAATACCCTCACGAGTGCAAACCCACTGAGGTTAGAATTGATCTTATTAATTCTTATGACCCCAATATGTATCACAGTGCCCAGAACATTGATGTTTATCAATGCATGATAGCACTAAATCACAGGATCTATTCATTTGTGGAATGAATAAATAGACTTTACACATCTAACATTCCAGAATTCTTTGCTTTGTTAAATAACACGACTACATTCCTGAAAAAATAGTTTCATGGAAATGAAAAAATAAAAGGTATTAGGCAGGTGTTGGTGATTTCACTTCCTGTAAAATAGCTTAGAAGAGTGGGTAGAGTCTACGAGTTAAAATAACACATATGGGAGAATTAATGTTTTAAAGAAAATATGTAAAAAGAGATATTTCCATGTGATCTAATTAATTTCCCAAACCGCTGGCAGGAAGACCCTTTCCTGAATCCCACCTGAATAAGCATTTTCACTGCTTACTTTTCAAGGGTGTGTCTACACACCAGTCCTCCTCGCCTGCTCTGCCTGCCTCTATTTTATTACATGACATTTTCATTGAGCTATTGAAATTGGATGTGTCAGACACATTAAAAGCAATGGCAGTTGTGGCAAGTTAGTTGATATATTTTAAAATAAACCAAGAAGGCCATGTAGATGTCAAGGGAATAAATTGCTCTGTTTAGCAACAAGTGATTTATTTAACTGCTGTAGACAGGGTCCAAGCAATGCCAAACTGCATACATTTTGGAAAAAAATGAGCTATTTTCTCAGAAATTTCTCATGTGCGACCAAAATAAGAACAGGAGAAGCTTATGAGGAGATTAATTAAATTCTTGATCTGGGAATGACCCCAAGGGATGAATTTTATTTCCCATGTGCTACAAAATTGACCTTGTCGTGTTTCTGAAGGTGAGGCATATTCTTGAAGCATCAGGTACTAGCACTGACCCAGACTTCACGACCTTCACTCACGCTGCTGTAGCAGCCTTTCTCCCGAGCTTGCATTTATGTCTCAGAGCAGGGTGAGCGGAAAGGCAGAAGTCTGGGATTTCATCCTTCCTTCCTCTCACCATTCAATCTTGGTTGGTGACTGCTAGGTACAAGGCAATCAATACTTGGGACTTGGTTGGAATCTAAAGTTGCAGAAACACAGCAAAGCAGCTAAACGCACAGGCTCTGGAAACGGAAGGCCCAGATTTGCATCCTGGTTTTGCCACTCACTTAGTGACTGTGAACAGGTTTCTGGCCTTTCTGTGCCTCTGTTTTCTCATCTGGGGGTGAAGATAGTAATAGTACCGACCACATGCAATTGATGGGAAGTTACATGAGCTACTACAATGCGGAGAGGCCCACCTGCGATTGTCCTTTCTCGTATCATGGATCACCCCCTCTGCATCGGTTCATCCCCTCGGCAGACATACATACACACATACTGTATGTGGCGGTTCCCTTGAAAAAGAATCCTTGATCCAACATCTTCCAGTTTTGACCTTATTCCTTTTCTCTCATTTAAGTCAAAACTCCTGGAAAGAATTGTGCATTTGTTCTTTGATCCACTCCAGTCACTTATCTTTGTTATTCCAGTAAACTGTTCATTGAAATCACCCATGACCTCCATTTTGTCTAATCTAAAGGTCAATTCTAAAGGTCTTATGGAACACAACTTTTCAACAGAAATTGACCCTTTCTTGACACCCTCTTTCTGAAACACAACTCTTTCTGGGTTCTTGTTCCACTGGCCGTTCTTTCCTAGTTTCCCTTACAGACACTTCCTCACTAGAGTGCCCCAGGGTTCATCTCTGGAACACATCTCCTCTTTTTCCTCACTACCTAGAGGATTTCACTCAGTCTCATGGTAGCTACAAATATAGATTTAGATATATGGCAACGACTCCCAAATCAGCACCTCCAGCCTCAACACTTCCCCTGGAGTCCTCCAGACTTCAACTTACTTTTTATACTTCCACCAGGGTGAGTACTAGGACTCTCAGTCTTAATACAGACAACCCTCATTATCTGCAGATCCCACATTTGCAAATTTGCCTGTTTCCTAAGCTTGCTTGTGACTCCAAAACCAATACTCTCAGTGCTTTTAGTCATTTGCACACATATGCAGAGCTGCAAAAAATTTGAGTCACTGGACATGGCAATATTCTGCCTTCTTGTTTCAGCTCTCATACTGTAAATAAGCATCCATTTGTGCTCTACTTAATGTCGCATTTTTCCCCTTCATTTTTGTGCTTTTTGTTGGCATTTTACTTTTTAAAGTGGTTCCAAAGTGTTGTGCTGAAGGGCTGTCTAGCGTTCCTCAGTGCAAGGAGGCTGTGGTGTGCTTAATGGAGAGAATGTGTTAGATTAGCTAGATTTAGGCATGAGTTATAATGCTGTTGGCCATGAGTTCAATGATGAAGAATGAGCAATATACATTAAGTTAGGTGTCTTTAAACTGAAGCACACATAAAACAAGGTTATGTGTTGGTCAGTGATAAAAACTTTTGTGAGCAGGGAGGGGCTCACAGAATGCCAACCTCCCCCCTCCATTTTTCCCAGAAGCAGTGGTTCAGTGTTCATGGTGACTTAGTAGAATGTTAACTATTGCAAATAATGAGAATTGACTGTATATTCAATAGTGAATTCCTCCTACCCCATCTTCACCTCAGAAAATAACAATTCTTCCTGTTGCTTAGGCCAATTATCTTTGTTAATCTTTTCCTCTCGTCTCCCACATCCAATAAATCAGCCAGTCCTCTCATATCTTCCTTTGAAATTGCTTCACTTCTTAATACCTTCCTTGTTTCAAGCTTGATGCGGCAGTTATTTGTTACCCCGCTCCCACCGATGACCATGCCCACCCGCATCACAGGTAAGTCATATCTTTTCACTGCTCTGCTGAGAACCCTCCAATGGCTTCTCACCTGATTCAGATCAAAGGCTAAAGTCCTCACCACAGCCTTCAGCTAACTGTCATCTTTGGGATCCTCTAAGAAATCATGATGTCATCTCACCTCAAGGCCTTGCCCTTGCCCTCTTCTCTACTTCAAACATTCTGCAAGGATTCTCCTGACTCACTTCCTCACAGCCTGTGTCTCTCCTCACTGTCAGCTTATACTAGGCACTTCATTTAAAATTATGCTTCTCTTATTTTCTATCTCCTTACCCTACCTTATTTTTCTTCATATTGGTTATCACCCAAAATACGTTAAACTTGTTTATTGTTTCCTCTCAATAGAATATAAACGTTTTTTAAATCTTCACCTGAGGATATTGATTCTAGAGGGGGAAAAGGGATAAGGTGAGAGAGAGGGAGGGGAAGAGGAAAGAGAAAGAAAAAAAGAGAAACATTGATGTAAGAAACATTGATCATTGCCTAGTGTACACCCCCTAACCAGCGATTGACTAGGGATGGAACCTGAAATCTATGTACGTGTCCCAACCAATAATGAAACCTACAACCTTTTGGTGTACAGGACGAAGCTCCAACCAACTGAATCACACTGGTCAAGGCTAAAATATAAACTTTTTTTTAAAGAATAGTTTATTGATTTGAGAGACAGAGGAACATCATGACAGCACAACATCAATAGGCTACCTCCTGCACATTCCCTGCCGAGGACCAAACCTGCAACCGGGGCACATGCCCTGACCTAGAATCAAACTGTCAACCACCTGGTGCATAGGATGATACCCAACCAACTGAGTCACACTGGTGAGGACTAGAATATAAACTTTTTGAGGACAAGGGTGTTATGTGTTATGATCACTGCTGATTCCCCAGTACCTGACACAAAGTAGATGCTAAATAAAATTTATGAATACTCTGATTGATTCTTTGATTTCTTTTACATGGCATGGAAATAATATTACTGCCATTTCACCCTGTGACTTACCTGCAACAATGTTAAGATAACCTTCAGACTGCTTTCCCTGCTTACTTATCATGGCCATAGGGCCGTCTTCAGCAAATCCGTTTGGGGTAGGCATATATTCACTGTTGACCTAAGCAAGGCAAATAACACACTACATCTCAAACCAGGTAGCAGGAATGCTGAGATGGTCTACTGCCCCTGCCTCTTGACTTTGGTGAGGGGAATTAAGAATAACCGTGTTGCTTCAGAAAATATCATCTTAAAAGCTCTGTTATAGGTGATGTGCTTTGATTGTCTCATAAATTACCTGTTATTTTCTTCCCAGCATGAATTGTAAAGGAAACAGCTTTATCCTCAAAGGAAGATGTGCCATTTGAACATGTTCATTCCCATACAGGATGCACCAGAGTGAGATCACCAGCCAGCCAACTGCGGTATTGTGATTCAGGACATGCGTGTCGATTTCATCTTGAAAAGTTAACAGCAATATTCTCAGGTGTCAGGGCCCCTTACTAAGGATGTTGCTTAACTTGGAAAGAAAAGTTTCCTTTGGAATGTACTTCATGGTGAACAGGATCAGGTGTTGCTTAATAGATATTAAATAGTGAACCATGGCCTTCTGTAGGGGAAATAGCTGCTTAGCAAACTCACTCTTCAGTCTCGGTCAGCAAGTCAGAATTTTAAGGTAGCACCAGGGCTGGAAGCCATGTGCATTGAGAACCTAAGAAACCACCCACAGAGTCGTCCTTCTTCCAGGCTCAGGCTCCTCAAACAAAAATCCCACTCTGTTCCCATGCCGGAGAGCCTCCAGGGATGAGATTGCTCAAGCCTTGGTTCACAGACATGTCACTGTATTCATTCGCTCCATATGTGTCCATGCAGGTTGGCCTCGTCTACCACAGTCCAAGTTAACAGAGTCAGGGAATGTGATATTTATGGCAAAGAGAACACATGTTCATTGTGAAAAATTTGAAACATACAGGAAGACTCGTGAATAAAAAGGAAGCTCATAATTCTAAGACCCAGAGACTAAACGCTGTTATCAATTTAGTGGATATCCTTGCAGTCATTTGCCTATATGTGTGGGAGTATATATAGTTTCAAGTCAGTTGGATTATTCTACCCGTGTTGTTTTTTAATCCTCTTCTATTTACTAATCTAGTGTGAACATTTTCCCAAGTCATTAATTATTCTGCAACAGTGATTATTTTTTTTTAATGGCTGTCCAGTATTCCAACATTTTTTATGTAATAATGTTACCAGTTCAACATGTAGAAAGTTTCCAGTTTTCATTCTTAAAAATAACACTGTGATGAAAAGTGTTGAATGAATTTTTATGTGTATCTGTGATTATTTTCTAAGAATAAATTTACTTAGGTAAAATCACGCCATAAAAATATATGAGTATCTTAAAGGCTTCAGAAAGCTTTTGCCAATGAATACTCCTCATAGAGCATGAAAGTGTCCCTTTTCCAGAGGTGGCTTTCAGATGAGGCTGCCACTCTGGGAGTCCCTTTCAGGGTCCCCTCTCCCGGACAGAGCTAACCTGCATGCCCAGAAGCTGTGCAGGGCACTGTGTATAGAAGGCAGTCTCTGCACTTCAGGGCCCTCCGGGCCTTCTGGGCCACGTTTGCTCATCGCCGCAGCTGGGCCAGCTGCAGCCTGTGGAGGTCAGGTGATGGGCATGGGGTCATGCAGCCAGCGGTGACTCAGCCAAAACCGCTCCAGCTCCCCAACCTTGCTCAGATCACAAGGCTGAGAGCACTCACTTCCCTCCGGCCCATTCTTCCCAAATAATTTTGAAAAAAATTGAAAGAGGCCACTTGCACTGGAGTTTATGGATATTAAGTTTTGGAATGACTGGGTCAGCCCCATGACTTTGCTAACTGGTGATACCAAATGCTGTGTAATTCCGCCTTCTTTTTCCTTTTTGGAACCAATCGGAGAATGATTTGTAGAGTTTCCCTTCAGGACATAATTTGCAATAAAGCTTTGTCTGTCCAGGTGTCCATCTGAGCCTGACAGATTCAGAGACATAACTGCTGAACTGGATCAAAACAAAAATTCTCATTCATTATGACTCATACATAAAACTCAAGCTGCCTGGGAAGGCACTAGAGCACCCTCACCAACATTAGGAAATCCCCGGTGGTACAGATTGGCCCTAAGATAAAGGCCTCTTATCTACTTTATCCATTATTCAGTCAACTGAATTAAACTCAGGTGGCCTGCAGTCAGCCAACATAACAAGACCCTTACTCCACAGGTGGCTGGGCCAGCATGGGGGATGACTGCAGGGGGTCCATAGTGGGGCCATGCTTCTGTCAGTTTACTGTCTGTTTCTGGATACTCCCTGGAATGGTGCCTATGAAGTTAGGTCCTCCATAGACATTGTGCTTTGTTCTGATCCTTAGCCATAGACAGTGGGAGTTGAAGCCCAGGTGTCCTCCTGTAAGTGGTGACCCCCTTACACAGGGGGTAAGAGAAAGCAGAAGACTGTTGACTCATCCCCACAGCTGGGTTTTGGGGAGGAGTCCCTGAGACAGAGTAAACTGGAAGGGATGAGGTCAGTGAAGGGATGGCATGATCTTTGGTTCCTGTAAGAATCTTGAGAGTACTTTTGAACTCTAGGGGAAAAGGAGACTCCAGCCACTTCTACTGGGACCCAACTCTGCTCTGATTGTGTCCAGTAGATTGACCCTGAGTTCCTATGAGAGAATTTTGGGTCAGAGAGATTTTGCAAATGCCTGGAGGGCAGATTAGGGTCAGAGCAGGAAATCTAGTTGTAAATTCTAATATAGCCATTACACTAAAGTCCTCTGTTTCAATGACCAACCTTTTATTGGTTGGCATTTAGGTAGTTTCTAGTTTTTCATTATTAAAAATAACACTGTATTGAACATAAATTTTGTTGTTGTTGTTGATGCTTACCTGAGGACATTTTTTTCTATTGATCCCTAGAGTGGAAAGGAGGGGGAGAGACAGAGAGAGAAAAACATCGATGTGAGAGAGACACAATGATTGGCTGCCTCCCGAGGCCAAGGATCAAGCCTGCAATCAAGGTACGTGCCCTTGACTGGACCAAACCTGTGACCTTTCAGTCCACAGGCCAACACTCCAACCACTGAGCCAAAACAGACCGGTGAACATAAATATTTTTAATATATTTCATTAATTGGAGCAGTTTTAGATTCACAGCAAAACTGAGAGACGGAACAGAGAGTTCTCATATACCCCAGCCACCGCACATTCATAGCTAGCCCCAATGTTCACAGCCCCCACCAGAGTGCTATACATGTTACAATCGATGAATTTACAATGGCACACATTTTATCACCCAGGGTCCATAGTTTGCCTTAGGGACTGAGTCTAAATACCTGAGAACCAGGGGAGCTAATGGTGTAAATCTGAGATAAATCCCACTTGGTTGTGGTGCATAATTCTTTTTGTACTTTATTGGATTAGATTTGCTAATATGTTGTTGGGGATTTTTTTGAGCAATATCTCTCAAGAACACAGATATTCTTTCCTTGTCATATCTTTGTCTGCTTTTGGTATTAAGGTAATGCTGATCTCACAGAATGTGTTAGGAAATATTCCCTCCTCTTCTATCTTCCCACCAGTGAAACTATCTGAACTTGAAACTTTCTGTTTTCAGTTATTAATTTTTTATTCAATTTATTTAATAAACTAGGGGCCCGGTGCACGAAATTCGTGCACGTGGGGAGGGTGGGGGTCCCTCAGCCTAGCCTGCCCCCTCTCACAGTCTGGAACCCCTCAGTCCTATGATGGCTCCAGTCTGCCAGGCGCCTTTTGTGTGTGTGTGTGTGTGTGTGTGTGTGTGGCCACTGGGGACCTGCCCCCAGCCGCATCTGAGGCTCGGAGCAGTCCTCCTGTGTGTGTCTGCCTGCTGGGGGCCTGCCCCCAGGCACACCGTGGAGGCTTAGAGCAGGCACCCCCTCAATGTTGATCTCTCAGACTCTTGCCCTCCCCTGCATGTTGTTCTCTTTTTTGAGCTGTGGCCAGGGCTGGGTGCTGCCTGCCTCCCAAGCTTGCCTACTGCCTATCTTTCTCCAGCCACCAGAAAGCAGGGAAAACCCCACCTTGTGGTCAGGCCAGCCTTTTTCTGCTCCCTGATCCCTGGAAGGGACCTGGGGAGCTGCCAAGCAGGCCCCCAGCCCCCAA